>LBNU01008665.1:87362-98709 GCA_014162995.1 Artemisia annua | reverse complement strand
TCTAGCTTGTATTTCAGTATTGTGACTTAGTTTGATCCTTGTTGAAGTTAATTGAAGCTTTAATCTCAGTTTGATAGTGTTATTGCCTAGTTATAGGGGTGTTTGGTTTAAGCTTATTCTATGAGTTCTGGCCTGTTTTAGTTGTTGAATTTAGTTGTTGTAGTCCACTTTAGGTTTAAATAAGACATGCTAGCATAAGAAACATACCTCTTTTGCAGAAAGGTCAAAAGAAATCATCCTTGATCTCATTTTTCATTAACTGAGAGGATTTGACATTGCATAAGTACTCAAATGGTAGCATCATTGGTTAGGATTGCTTAATTTAGTTTTGTTTTCACTTGGTATAACTTATTCAGTTAGTTAGAGTTATATAAAGTTCATGAAAGTCAAAGTTTCAAGGAAATCTCAAAAGTCAAAATGGTGCTTTCAGTTTACAAATCCATTTTTTGGATGATGTTTCATTAGCTCATGTTCAGGTGTTATGGTCTGTGATTTTGGATTTAGAATATTTGGTAGCTTGTATTTCTTAGAATATTTTTGTTACATTTTTTAGATTTTACCTTAATGGCTTAATGGTGGCTCAAAGTGGCTTGTTGAGGCACTGAGTGCCCTGCACCAGGGTACAAAGGCTCATAAGCATTTTCCCTAGCCCCAATCTGGTTCTTTACTTGAGCTTATGGCTTGACATTGGGCTTTTTGGAAAGCTCAGTGGCTACTCTTGCTAGTTCAAGCCTTCTCTTGGGTTTCTGAGCTTGTTGCACAAGCTTAAGCTTGGCCTGCAGTTTACCTCACAGGCCTGTTTGGGTGGCAGTGGGTTTGGGATTTCTTTTTGTGCTTATAGGCTCGTTTTGTGAGCTTTTCTCTGTTGTTCTAGCTTAATTTGTTCAACCTTAGTCCATTTTAGCTTTCTACTTCCTTATTTTTCAGTTTGAAGCTTGTTCCATAGCTTTTGCAAGTTTGTATTTTGTTTTTAGCTTATCTTTGGGTTCTGTGGAGAAAATAAGCTCCCATACTGCTTATTTTCCATTTTCAAAAAGTTTGCCTTTTTTAAAGTTGTTTAAATTTAGTGTTAAAGTGTTTTTGTGAAAGAAAATCCAAAAAATAAAAATGTTTGTAAAAAGGGTGTGGAGTGGGACTTGAACCCTGGTTGTTTGGTTCACACACCAAACCAACCACGAGCACCATCTGTCCTAAGGTAGTATTATGAAAGTGTTTTTGTGAAGGAAAATCTGAAAAATAAAATGTTTGAGAAAAAGGGTGAGAGTGGTATTCGAACCCTGGTTGTTTAGGCCAAACCTCAAGGCCACACCAGGCACCATCTCCCCTTTACCACACTTATTGTTTTTATTCCCCACACTTTTATTTTTACTTAACTTTTCCCTTTTGCTTATTAAACTAGTTTAGCTTATTTTCCAGCTTATTAATAAGCTTTTGCAACTTTTCCAATTTTTCCTAGGCTTCTGCCATTGTAAATTATTTATAGAAAAAATTTTGGATTTATTTAAACTAGTTTAGTATTTATAATAATTAAATCTAGTTTAATTAGTAATTAATTAATATTAATTAAATAAAAAGTCTAATAAATATTTTTCCTTTTCCTATAATTTTCTTTTATCATTAGGTCTGTAAAAAAGTAATTTTCATATCCGTAGGCTTTTTATTTCTTTAAACTCGCGTTTTATTTTGTACGTTAATGTAGTTTTTAATTTAAACGTACGTTTTTAGGTTTTTAAACGTTTTTAGATTATTTGTTTTCACGTAATTGTTCATATAGCTTGTTTAAGCTATTTTGTTTTATATTTCTTAGTTCACTCACTCAAAACCCTATTCCTGTTCAAAATCACCCGATCACAGATCCGTTTTAATACCATTCACACCTGGTCGGGACATAACGACCCGGGGATATTCTATACTCCTTTGGATCATTGCATTGAGCCCTAAATGGCTTGACTTTTGTTGACCAAATCCTTGGTTGACTTTAGTTGACCGTTTCTGGGCCAATCAGCAAGTTTCGTTGGACTACCATTGTCGTTACGGGTTGCAAGAGAGTTGGTAGGATGAAGCGGATCAACAGAAGGATCCTAGTTCCTGCTAGCATGCTTCCGTGTGCGATTGAAGAGAAGTTAACCTTAGAGAATGTGGATGGAAAGGAGATAGAAAGGTACGAGACGAAGGTGGCCGATAAGGAAGGCTTCACCACTAAGTACCCTAGAAAGTGCCCCAATTCCTAGAAGATGGGGGAGTGGTTTGGGCTAGACCCCGAGATGTGCATGCTTTTGTAGGTCGGGTGGAGGAGGAGGAGAGAAACCTCAGTGATGTCTTTGCTAGTCATCCACTACCACAAATCGATGGAAACAATAATGGATGGATAAGTGAAGAGGAAGAGTATGAGGTGGACTCGGATCTAGAGTCGACGGCGACTAGTAGATTTAATCCCAACTGATTGATAGGGGCAAGTGCTAGGGAAGAGCCTGAGCCTTTGTGCGACGTCTTATGTTTTGTGTCACGATTTGAAATTCTTATATTGTCTTTTTCCATCTGGAGCCATGTTGGAGCACGATTACTCTTGAGTTTTGTATCGATCTTAACT
Source organism: Artemisia annua (assembly GCA_014162995.1). NCBI lineage: Eukaryota > Viridiplantae > Streptophyta > Magnoliopsida > Asterales > Asteraceae > Artemisia > Artemisia annua. Next base: position 96,119 of record LBNU01008665.1, on the reverse strand, counting down.
GAGTGATTTTGATTATAGTGTTTACAAAATTTGTTGGAATTGTTCCTAGAGAGAGATGACTGTTTGCATGAAGTGTTGTCATATGAGGGAGTACACTTGTGAAAGGGGGCATAGATAATTATGGTGGCCAACATAATTATACATGCGTCACAACACAAGTGGACTTGCAAGTATGATAGCATGGATTGTGATGTTTATTAGGTGCTATGTGATATATGTGCTTTATCATTAAGATGTGTGGTTTTGGAAGTAAGTATGCGTGTGGAATAAGCCTTATAACTGTGGTCGCGAACATAATTATAAGGGTATCACACCCGTGGACTTGTGACCATGATTACATTGATTGATGTTTGTTGTTATATGTTATGGTAGATGTTATGTGATATCATGTTGATGATGGCTGTATGGTTAGAGAAGTGTTCTCTTAACCATTTGGGCAGTGGTTATATGCTGAGGTGTAGGTGGTAAGATTCCATCCTACGCATCATATGCTGATACCTCAATTATCGGTTGGTATTAATGTGGTGACGTTAAGTTGATTCGTTTGCTAGACTCTTCGTTTGTATACCTAATTCTCTGGATGGCATCCCTGTTCGTACCATGATGGTACAGATGCCATATTCTTTATATTCGATGTCGTGATTGATATTGGTCATTCGGATTTGTTTCTATTGGATATTGGTACGTTTCTTTGGTTATTCCTTACATTCATTCCGCGAACGGATATTGTATTATTCTTCGAGTACTGTTGGTTCGTGATAAGTTGGTGCGGATATTTAATCCCTCCTTTACACACCAGTTGGATTTCGTGGCATGTTTTGCGATCTGATGGTATCAATGTTTTTCGATGATGTTAAATTGACCGTTGTACGAATGAGTCTATACGTTCTTCGATTGGTTTGCAATGTATTTGCGTAAGTGTTCACTGGTATGAGTTCGCTTGATGATTATTGTGATTGAAATAGCTTGCGGTAGAGGAGTAGAGGTTGATAAAGTTATTCGTGGGTGTACTATAGTGTTAGAGGGTATTTCTTTTATGGTTGATTTGATACCTTTTTGGACATGGAAGTTTTGACGTGGTGATAGGGATGAATTGGTTGGCTAGACATAAGGCTGAAGTAATATGCCATGAAAAGGTGGTTCATATCCTNCGTAAGTGTTCACTGGTATGAGTTCGCTTGATGATTATTGTGATTGAAATAGCTTGCGGTAGAGGAGTAGAGGTTGATAAAGTTATTCGTGGGTGTACTATAGTGTTAGAGGGTATTTCTTTTATGGTTGATTTGATACCTTTTTGGACATGGAAGTTTTGACGTGGTGATAGGGATGAATTGGTTGGCTAGACATAAGGCTGAAGTAATATGCCATGAAAAGGTGGTTCATATCCTTTCAGAGAATGGCGATGTACTACGGGTACAAGGGGGTTTATTCTACCTAGTCATTCCCTGTAGGGAGCACCTGTGTTGTTTGTTAAGAGGAAGGATGGTTCGTTCAGGATGTGTATCGACTATTGGGAGTTGAACAAGTTAACGGTTAAGAATCGGTATCCTCTTCCTAGAATTGATGATCTCTTTGACCAGCTGCAAGGTTCTCGATTTTTCTTGAAAATAGATCTGCGTTCTGGTTGTCATCAGTTAAGAGTGTATGAGGAGAATATTTCGAAGACAGCTTTTAGGACACGTTATGGCCATTTTGAGTTCACGGTTATGCCATTTGGGTTGACAAATGCACCCGCGGTATTCATGGATTTGATGAATCGCGTGTGTAAGCCTTATTTGGGTAAGTTCGTGATTGTGTTCATTGACGATATTTTATTCTATTCTAAGATGAAGGAAGAGCATGGAGAACATTTGAAGTTGGTACTTGGTTTGTTGAAGAATGAGAAGTTGTACGCCAAGTTATTGAAATGTGAGTTTTGGTTACAAGAGGTGCATTTTCTTGGACGTATGGTGAATAGTGAAGGTGTACATGTAGATCCTAGTAAGATTGAAGCGGTCAAGAATTGGAAGGCTCCTACGACGCCGTCTGAGATACGCTCTTTCTTAGGATTGGCAGGATACTACAGGAGATTTATAGCGAATTTTTCGAAAATTTCTAAGCCCCTCACTATGTTGACTCAGAAGAATAAGAAGTATGTTTGGGGAGATGAGCAAGAGATGAATTTTCTAGTCATTAAAGGATAGTTTGTGTAATGCACCTGTTCTAGCGTTACTTGATGGACCAGGTGATTTCGTGGTGTATTGTGATGCGTCGAATCAAGGTTTTGGGTGTGTGTTAATGCAAAGAGGGAAAGTGATAGCCTATGCATCCCGACAACTCAAGATTCATGAGAAAAATTATACCACTCATGATCTAGAGCTTGGTGCGGTTGTATTCGCTCTCAAGAATTGGAGACATTATTTGTATGGCACGAAGAGTATTGTTTACACTGATCATAAGAGTCTTCAGCATATTTTTACTCAGAAGAAGCTGGATATGCACCANTGTATTGTGATGCGTCGAATCAAGGTTTTGGGTGTGTGTTAATGCAAAGAGGGAAAGTGATAGCCTATGCATCCCGACAACTCAAGATTCATGAGAAAAATTATACCACTCATGATCTAGAGCTTGGTGCGGTTGTATTCGCTCTCAAGAATTGGAGACATTATTTGTATGGCACGAAGAGTATTGTTTACACTGATCATAAGAGTCTTCAGCATATTTTTACTCAGAAGAAGCTGGATATGCACCAAAGAAGATGGATTAAATTTTTTAGTGATTATGATTGCGAGATTCGTTATCATCCTGAAAAAAAAAACCGAATGTGGTGGCTGATGTGTAAATAGGAAGGAGAGGATTAAGCTTAAACGTGTGCGAGCTATGAGCATGACGTTGCAGTCAGGAAATAAGAGTAAGATATCGGCAGATCACGAGGAAGCTCTCAAGGATGAGAACGCTATGGTTGAGATGCTGCGTGGGTTAGATCAACAAATGGATAGAAAGGAGGATGGTGGACTATATTTCCTAGATCTAATATGAGTTCCACTAGTAAAACATGTAAGAAGAATGATTACGTGGTTTAGACCAGCTAATGGAAAGGAATGGATATGGAGGATGGTACTTTGAGGATCAGTTATTGGTTCCACTAGAAGGAGGCATAAGGACATCAAACATGCAAGGTATTTGATACATCCTAGAATGGATAAGACGTATTATTACTTTAGCAAGAAATGTATTGAGGAGCAAGTATGAAGAGGAATACAAGTGCCTTAGCAAGTATTTGATAAGCTTGAAGGTGAAGGTTGATATCAACAACTATTAGGATGATGCAACAGCCAGAAATATCTGGGGATGTTGATGTACAAAAGGTAGAGAGACGTGGAGTATCGCGTCAATCAGCTTATATCAAGATGAAATACTTCGCGATTGTGGTAAGTATTTTATAGAGCTTTGAGAACGCGTATGTAGATGAGTATGATTTATCATTCTTAAATGAATGGACTAAGTGAGCGTACCAATCAGGCGTTGGATGGAGTGCTGAGAGCGTGAGTGTGATTGATGTTGGAGGAAGTTGGGGTATGCATTTACCCTTAGATGAGTTCTCCTATAACAATAATTATCAGTATAGTATTAAGAATGTGTCGTTTGAAGTGTTGTATGGAAGAAAATGTATATCACCTGTTCTATGGGCATAGGTTGGAGCAAGCCAACTAATTGATCCTGAACTGGAATGAGAAACTACGGGTAAGGTTTGCAGATTAAGGAAAGACTTAAGGCAGCGAGAGATGATCAAAAGAGTTATGCGGATAATCGTCGTAAGCCTTTAGAGTTTAATGTTGGTGGTTGGTGATGTTAAAAGTGTCTCTTTGGAAAGGTGTTGTGCGTTTGGCAAGAAAGGCAAGCTAGGACCAAGATATGTAGGACCGTTCGTGATTACAGAAAGGAGTGGACTTGTGGCATATCGGTTGAAATTACTGGAGGAGTCAAGTAGTGTGCATGATACGTTTCACGTATCTAATCTGAAGAAGTGTTTGGCGGATGCTAGTTTGCATGTGCCATTTGATGAGATTAAGGCTAACAGGACCTTTCATTTTGTCGAGGAACCTGTTGAGATTATAGACCGAGAGGTCAAAAGTATGAAGCGTAGTAATATAGCGTTGGTGAAGGTACGGTGGAACTCCAAGTGTGGTCCTGAGTTTACTTGGGAACGTGAGGATCAGATGAGATCTAAGTATCCGAATTTGTTTTGCTGATGTGGTTGGTGAATAGATTGTCTGTAGTTGGAATTAGATCGTGGAAGTTAGATACGGGGGTATCGTACCTACCGTGGGAAGTCGTTTGGATCATTGGTGTTAATGATCGGAGTAGTGTATCTATTTTTCGTGTATCGTTGGAGTATCAGGATGTTTTTGATCGTGTGAATTCGGGTATCTAGTTGGTTCATATTTTGTGGTTCTTTCTCTGTGATTTTTATATCGTGGTAGAATCCCACATCGTCATAAGAATGGTTAACGAGTTATGGTTTTATGGTGTGGTATTATTCCACTTTAAAATCCATAAGTTTTCTTGATGTTAGTGATGAGACGAGTTGTTAAATCTCGGGACGCGATTTCCCTAAGTGGGGGATGATGTGACAACCGTGATTTTAGCAGATTAGTTTGACTAATAGTCTCGATCCATTTGACCTTGTTTGGTGTGAATTAAGTGTTTTTGTGTGGTATATGTGTGAGATACGTATAATATATTTATGATAAGTATGAATGTGGCACTAAATCCCTTTTTGTGTGAGGTTGTTGTTATGATTTGAGGAGTATTGATTTTGGGTAAGTTTATTTTGATCGCCTTTGTGGTGTAGAAATGACTTGTGTAGTTTTGGTGTTTCGTGGTTTTTGCGTAACAAGTATTCGTTCAAGTGTTTGAACGTTAGTAAGTTACGAGGAGATTGTTTTTATGAGTTGTGTTTATAAAGAGTGTGGAAATCTATTTTTGACTTTGTTTTGAAAATGATTATTTTTTCGGTTTGACGTAAAATTAAGGTTTATCGCGAAAGACGTTAGGTTTCGTTATGGGAGTGCATAAAATATGAAAAGTATAAGGTTTTGAGTGTAATAAATTAATTTAATAAAAAAAATATATATGGGATAGAGGGATCGGCCGAATAAGGAAAGAACAAGGGGAAAGGAAACCCAATTTGAGTCCAATTATGATTCTTAGGCCCAAGGATTATCCATAATTAATATATAAACAAACCCAAACACCCCAAAAACGTTTTCTTTGTGTACATGGTCGATCCAAGGAGAAGAAAAAGGAAGAAAAAAGTTAGGGTTTATTTTCTTGAAGCAATAATCAAAGATCAAGGTATAATTCTTAAAACATATGTTCAATTGTTTAATTATTATTCTAATTCATGTAATAATAATTATGATGGATCTAGGGTTTATGAATTTTCTGTAAATTATTAATATGAAACATGTTGGGATCATTGGTTAGTAATGTTATGATGTTTGGCGAAGGGATTAGGGCTTAAAACATGTTAATTAATGAGTTAGGGTTTTGACAGAATTGAAAGGCTGTAAAGATACGAAGATATTTAATAGATGGAGATGAGTTAGATCATGAATTTTGAGTGTAAATTATAGTTCAGAGAAAGAGCTTTCCAAAAAGTCCGACCACGAATTATTTCGAGGTCGGGAAGTTAGTCTTTTGATTTTTTACAAGTTAAGGTGTTAAAGCTATTAAACCGGGACAAAATTTGGGTAAAAGTTTGATAGTGATTTGTGGGTGAAAAAGTGATATTAAGGTTATCCCTTCTGGGAAAGTTGAGTTTTAGGTTATCTTAGACTCCCACGAAAAGGATTCGCGATAAAAAGTTGTAGAAGTATTTTATTTGTGTGCGTTCAGATCCGAATCTGAGTAGTTGACAAGTTTGATTTTCTTATGGGTACTTGTGTGTGTTATTAGACCATGGCCTTCTGGGATTAGCTTTTATGCTTATGAGAGACCATGGTGAATTTTTGGTGTGAGTTGTTGAGCTTTAATTGTTATTATTTTATGTGGGTGAATGTACCCCAAAATTCTGCGTTTTCTGAAATTATAAGTGCAAGGGATTTAGTGGGCATTAGTGATAGGTAGTATTTAGTATGGAGTCTGGGAGATCGATGGTGGTTCATATGAACCTTAGACATGTATCATATGAGTATTGCATGGGTTATAGCTTATAGCTTGACCATGTGTAATGTGAACTTATTTGTGTTGTATAGATTGTGATTGTTATTTGTTGGAAGCTGCAAAGTTGAGGTGAGTTCATAGTCCCATACTTTTTACTTTGTTTTAAACTTGGGATGGGAATGATGCTTGTCTTAAATGATTTGAGTTACTGTGATTATGTGTGGTCTAAAAGCTTTGACTTATAATGTTATCGTATGAATGCTATGTGATGAATGTTGTGTGATAATGCTGTGTGATCCAATTGGGGGGGAGTATCCAATTGGAGAGTAATACTCCTACTCACTATTATGTTATGTGGTTATAATGGGATCCAATTTGGAGGATGCTTATCCTGTTGCTCGCGCATGCGACCTAATTGATGATACTATTTGGGAGCGGGGGTCACGTTCCGGCCCGGATGTTGTGAATTTGGATCGGGGGGTCACGTTCCGACCCAGATGTTGTGAATTTGGATCGGTGGGCACGTTCCGTCCCAATGGTTTCCTTTTATTGTGTGATTTCATGTTAGCTTATTTGATAACTAATATTATTTGTCCAGCTATGTTTTATAATCACAGTGAACTGGTTGCCTTAAATGTGAATGTGTGTCTTAGACCTATGAATCTCACCAACATTATGTTGACGTTTTAAGCATCATTTTAAGGTGAGCATTCTAAGGATAAGATAGATGGAAGCGACTAGAAGAGACTTTAGTTGCATCTTGATGAATTATCTATATGTTTGGATTATGAATATGTTTGACTTTGTTGAAGATACATTTGGAGGTTTGATTTGGTTACTTTCTTTTGGGATATCGTTATGTCACTTTGTGTCTGTACTTTGCTCTATTTTTGTGCATGTAGTTATTCTCTATATAGACACCATGTGTTGTGATGATATCCATGAAGTTACACACTCGCGTTTCCGCCTTGGCGGGGTGTGACAACCACCTACCGTCTTCTACCGACAGAGCACTACTGTTCCGTTACCATCCGCTACCCCACCTCGTGCCTCTCCATCACCTGTTGCACACAATGATCCCCTGCCCATTCACAGGAGGACATACCCTTTACCCATTTCCTCGTCAGACCCCTACTCTCAGGTCGCGATCGACGCCGCCATCCACCATAGGACCCGTAAGCGGATTGACGCCCGCCGATGGTCATTTCTTCTACCGATTATCCAGTATTGGAGATCCCAAGAGGGTGCCCCGAGCACTAGGGAACTAGGAGAGAGTTCGTCTTCAGCTACTTCGAGGACTCTTCCAGTCACTAGAGAACCCCTACACCACACCGTACCCCTACTGGCAGCCCGACTAGTACGTCATGAGGATCGTTTGGACGATATCGTGGACATCCTTGATGACTTCCCTCGAGAGCACATCGAGAACCTAGCTGATGAGGCAGAGAACCTCGTGATTGGTCAGTTATCGATGGAGGCAGTTTTCGGCCAGGTAGGTACTCGTTTAGAGAACGCCATTAGAACTATCATGTGACAAACGGTAATTTTTCCTCTAATATTTTAATAATAAATGCCAGTTATTATTATTGGACAACTTTGGCTAAGCATACTCAAGTTTATATAACTATTTCGGGAAGCAAACCCGAACACTGTGCCTACAATAACCTATTACTACAATTACTGTTGTCAAGAAAATACGAAAATATTACTTGATGACTATACAGGTAAATATTTACCGAACTGAGAATTTATCTCGAGCACAGCACGACACGCGTACCGACAGTGTTTTAAACTACGATAGTCACAAATAATAAATAAACAGTTTTGTATATATTCCTATAGTATTTTTAGAAAACGTATTTATCAGTCTTGCGTAAGACCGAATAACTGCAGATACAACAAAACTCAACAAAACATGAAGTGCACAAAAAAAAACATTCCTTAAAAGTCTATTTCCATTCCTCTCACTCCTCCCCAAATAAACGCGTCTTCTTTTCTACTCCTCACCTCTTTCTCTCCTTCCCAGGATCACTTCCCCCAAAAATCTTATCAAGAAACCCTAAAATAAACCTAATCAATAATCAAGAAAGTAATATGAACACAAACTGGATGCCCCAAATCCACGCTTGCACGCCAAGGGGATCAGTCACTTTTTCCCTCTCCCAAAAATCAGGTCACGAGACCACATATGAAGACCCAAGGATTGAGAAGTTAACCATTTTTGGTTAAGTATCAAATAGTGATACTCTAAAGGTAGGATTAGGGTTGTAATTTTTATTTTCTTTTAAACTCAATCGATCCATAAGGCACCACACTCATTCTTTTGGTGTGGCTGCTGCTTGGATTCAAGTTGGGATTCACTTTTTGTCATCTCTTCAAAATATTGTAAGAACTTGGAACCCTAATTTTTTTTTAATTCGTTAATTGTTATAAATTTGATAGGGCTTTTAAAGTTGAGGTGAATTATTGGTGGATGGCATAATTTAATTTGGAAGAAACTAAGATTTTGATTTGTTAAAAATTTTAGGGCTCGAATTATTTTTTTTTTTTTTTTTTATAAAGCCTTGTTGTAGATGAAATTGTTATTGAATGTGATATTAAACTTGGATT
>LBNU01008665.1:62065-78127 GCA_014162995.1 Artemisia annua | reverse complement strand
TATATATATATATATATATATATATATATATATATATATTATAACTAGCAATACTTTTCTTAACATAACTTATTTTTCATAACTAGCATTCTTTTCAATTATAAACATATATACATGAATATATTCAAGAAGTTCTAAATATATATATTTTTTTTTACAAAATCTTAGTTATATACACTATATAAACATTTGTTTACCCGGTTGCCAAACTCAACCACTAGTACATATCGGAATGTATACATATATAATAATGAATTCTTTGATATTATTTTTACCCCTCATTTTGACTAATAACGAATCATGCATTTAACCTCATTATATAAAATTACACGTAACTAAAGTCGGGTACATATATAAAACTAAACCAACAAAAATTTCTAAAACCTTTTAAAAATTTACTTAAATGCCGTTTATTAAAAATTTTGATTGGAAACTAAATACTGCCGTACTATTCTAGGTCACGTGTCGGTGCCGCTCACTACCACTATTTGACTTTTCATCATCGGAACACTATTCACTAAGGTGAGTTTATAACCCCACTTTTCTTATACTTGTTTTACAACTATGGGGTGAGAAACATGCAAAACATTTTCTGGACCATTACACTATTCTATTTTTTTTTCCAAAACTATTGCGCAGTTAGCCTAAGCCCCTGAACCCACTGTTATGCCCAATTTTCATGAACCGTTAGTTCCTGCTGGGAAGCGCGATTGTTATAGATAGATCTATTGGGGATGACTTCCCCCGTTCGGTTGGCCAGATAGGTCAATGCGGGCGTATACCAAGTCGGATCACGAGTGTATTGGGTTAAACACTCGCTATGGGCCCTGATTATTATATTTATGTGCTACATGGTAGCGCACTGAATTGTCTAACTTCGGTTGCATGAACTTAATGCTAGTGCGATAGACTATTTAGTATGACATTATATGTGTTGTAATGCTCGTACTCAAAAACTATTTGGTCCACACTGAGTACTAAACCTATAGACTCACCAGCTTTTTGCTGACTTTTAGCATGTTTTTCTCAGGTGTTTGAGCTATTTGATACTGGCAAGGCATGGCAAGGCGTTGGTCACAAAACTATTTACCGAAGTGTTTTCACACAATGTTATGACTTGTTTTTATGGGACCATTAAACTTTGGGCTTACCTTTTTATTATCAAGACTTGATGTAAACTTAAATTTTTAATCTAATGTATTTTAACGGAACATGTATTCCGTTCTTTATTTCCTTGTGTTGTGATTTCCAATTAGTAGCACCCCATGACCCGAATGCTTCCGCTATACCGATTTTGGGGGTGTTACATATCAACCGACTAGTAGAAAGTATCGTTTCGATGAAGACAGTGATCGATACTCTAGACTCCGAGCTCGACCGAGTTAGCTCGCAGGTTCTGATCCTTAGACACATGGTTGAGGATGCCCATGCTAAAGACAGAGCTCGAGACCAGACAATTGAGATTTTGATGGATATGGTTGTGAATCTTCAGCTCCGCTTGGACGGTGCGCCTGGAGGACCATAGATCAGAGATATATTAGTATAGCTAGGATTTATCTTAGCTTACCAATGTATTATTAATAAAGAACCTTGTATCTGTATGTTTTTGTAAAACAACTGAACAAGTTATTAATCGTATGTTGTGTGGATGTACTATATTGACATGATTATGTATTCCATGGTTGTTTGCATTAATTTATGCATTATGATTCTCCTATGAGATGTTGGTTCCTACAAGTTAACTTAATCATTTATGTTTCATATGTGTTGTGAATTAATTCAAACATGTTGTGAAAATATTTATGGTATTTACTTGGATTGACATATATGAATCATAGTTAATCATCTTATTCTCGGTTATTATGCGACTAACTGATTCTAAACCCCCATTCGATCATCTACCATTTTCATTCTTCCGTGCGAAATTCTAAACGTGTGTTTTCTTGCGCTATTGATAGACAAATGGCTCGCACAAGGAAAGCAACTAGAACTGCAACTCCCGAAACCGCAAACCCCGAAACCGCAACCCTCGAAACCGCAACTTCCACACCCGCCATGACTCCCGAAGCCATTCGCAGGGCAATCGCCGATGGTGTTAACGCAGTCTTAGCTGAACAGGCAGCAGTGAATGCTCGCAACAGCGGTACTAGCATGCCTACCAGAGAAAGCGCGCCAGCTACAAACCGTAGGTGTACCTATAAAGACTTCATGAGTTGCCAACCCACTTCCTACAAGGGCATTGAAGGACCGAGCTTGCTCACTGGTTCGAACGAGTTGAAACCGTCTTTTAGGGAAACGGTTGCATCGAAGAGAACAAGGTCACTTTCGCCACAGGAACTCTCATGCAAGACGCCTTGTCATGGTGGAACGCTACTGTCCAGACTATGGGACACACAGCAGCATACCAACTTCCATGGGCCGAGTTCAAGGCCAAGATCATGAAGAAATACTGCCCCCGCTCTGAACTAAGGAAACTAGAAGATGTGTTTCATCAACTAGTAGTTAAAGGAGTGGATCTTAAGACTTACAATCGAAGGTTCCAAAAGCTTAAGGTGCTATGTCCTACCGTAATTCCAGATCTTGAGAAGGAACTGGAAAAGTATGTCGAAGGACTTCCCCGTAGTATTAAAGGAAACGTCACATCCTCAAACCCACCCAACCTAGAAGCAGCAATAGAACTCGCATAGAGACTGCTAGACCGTGAGGTCAAGTGCAACAACGAACTCAAGAGGAAACTCGATGACAAGAGGACTACTCATCACCACAACAACACCCATCCTAGGAAATTTCGACGCCGTCATCGGTATGAATTGGTTATCCAGACATCGCGCCCGGATTCTCTGCGACGAGAAAGCCGTTCACATCTCACTCGCTAACGAAACCCTCATCATCCATGGCGACAAGAATAAAACTCGTTATGGTATAATCTCATACATACGAGTAGTAAAATACATGAACGAAGGATGCCAAGCATTCATGGCTCATGTATCGGAAAACAAGTCCAAAGAGAAGCGACTTGAAGATGTTCCTATCGTCAAGGAATTTCCCGAAGTATTCCCCGAAGATTTACCCGGACTCCCGCCTGCCCGTCAAGTAGAATTTCAGATCGAACCAGTGCCTGGAGCGGCACCAGTGGCGAAAGCACCTTATAGGTTAGCGCCATCTGAAATGAAGGAATTGGCAGAGCAACTGAAAGAGTTGTCAAATAAAGGTTTTATCCGACCAAGCTCATCACCTTGGGGAGCTCCTGTCCTATTCGTTAAGAAGAAAGATGGATCTTTTTGAATGTGTATCGACTATCGGGAATTAAACAAACTCACCATCAAGAACCGATACCCCCTACCTAGGATAGACGACTCGTTTGACCAACTACAAGGATCGAGTGTTTACTCGAAGATCGACCTAANTTTTATCCGACCAAGCTCATCACCTTGGGGAGCTCCTGTCCTATTCGTTAAGAAGAAAGATGGATCTTTTTGAATGTGTATCGACTATCGGGAATTAAACAAACTCACCATCAAGAACCGATACCCCCTACCTAGGATAGACGACTCGTTTGACCAACTACAAGGATCGAGTGTTTACTCGAAGATCGACCTAAGGTCCGGATACCATCAGTTGAGAGTCCGAGAGGAGGATATTCCCAAAACCGCCTTTAGAACGCGTTACGGACATTACGAATTCCAAGTAATGCCATTCGGTTTAACAAATGCACCCGCGGTGTTCATGGACTTAATGAACCGAGTGTGCAAACCCTACCTGGATAAATTCGTAATAGTGTTCATCGACGACATCCTAATCTACTCTCGCAACGAGAAGGAACACGCTGATCATCTGAGGATCATCTTGGGTTTGCTCAAAGAGGAGAAATTGTATGCCAAGTTCTCCAAATGTGACTTTTGGATTCGAACTGTACAATTTCTTGGGCACGTCATCAACAGTCAAGGCATTCACGTAGATCCCGCGAAGATAGAGGCCGTAAAAGGTTAGGCATCTCCTACGAGCGCCACGGAGATACGCCAATTCATAGGTCTTGCCGGATACTATAGGAGATTCATAGAAAGTTTATCAAAAATCTCAAAGCCGTTGACCGAACTAACCCAAAAGAACAAGAAGTATGTCTGGGGAGAAGTAGAGGAGTCAGCTTTCCAGCTGTTAAAGCAAAAGCTTTGTGAAGCACCCATACTAGCCCTACCGGAAGGAAGCGTAGATTTCGTAGTGTATTGTGATGCTTCATATCACGGTTTAGGTGTTGTACTGATGCAAAGAAGCAAAGTAATAGCTTACGCCTCCCGACAACTGAAGAAACATGAGGAGAATTACACAACTCACGACTTAGAACTAGGAGCAGTAGTATTCGCCCTTAAGTAATGGAGACACTACCTCTACGGCACTAAGTGTACCGTATTCACCGACCATAAGAGCCTCCAGCACATCCTAGATCAGAAGGAACTGAACATGAGGCAACGTCGCTGGTTAGAATTACTGAGTGACTACGATTGTGAAATCCGTTATCACCCAGGAAAAGCCATCGTCGTGGCAGACGCTTTAAGTCGGAAGGAACGACTTAAGCCACTCAAGGTCAGGTCATTGGGAATGACCATTCAGTCACCCCTTCCCTCCCAAATCCTTTCCGCTCAATCCGGAGCTCTTAAGGAAGAGAATCGACCTAACGAAAAGATTTACGGCATGCCTGAGAACAAGAATGGTTTTGTTAAGAGAGAAGATGGAACGCTCTATTTCAAAGACAGAAGCTGGGTCCCTCTCTTCAGAGGCATTTGTAATCCCATTATGCACGAATCTCACAAGTCCAAATACTCCATCCACCCAAGCTCTGACAAGATGTACCAGGACATCAAGAAACTGTACCGGTGGCCAAACATGAAGGCCGACATAGCTGAGTATGTCGGGAAATGTTTGACTTGCTCGCGAGTAAAGGCTGAATACGAGAAGCCTTCTGGACTACTCATCCAACCCGAGCTTCCCGTATGGAAATGGGAACGCATCACTATGGACTTCATAACCAAGCCACCCAAAACCTCCGCCGGATTGGACACAATCTGGGTCATCGTCGACCGACTCACCAAATCTGCTCACTTCCTACCAATTAGAGAAACCGACGACATGAATACCCTCGCTCAACTATATCTCAAGGAAATTGTTACCAGGAAAAGCCAACGTCGTGGCAGACGCCTTAAGTCGGAAGGAACGACTTAAGCCTCTCAGGGTCAGGTCATTGGGAATGACCATTCATTCACCTCTTCCCTCCCAAATCCTCTCCGCTAAATCCGAAGCTCTTAAGGAAGAGAATCGACCTAACAAAAAGATTTACGGCATGCATGAGAACAATAATGGTTTTGTTAAGAGAGAAGATGGAACGCTCTGTTTCAAAGACAGAAGTTGGGTCCCTCTCTTCGGAGGCATTCGTGATCTCATTATGCACGAATCTCACAAGTCCAAATACTCCATCCGCCCAGGCTCCGAAAAGATGTACCAGGACATCAAGAAACTGTACTGGTGGCCAAACATGAAGGCCGACATAACTGAGTATGTCGGGAAATGTTTGACTTGCTCGCGAGTAAAGGCTGAATACCAGAAGCCTTCTGGACTACTCACCCAACCCGAGCTTCCCGTATGGAAATGGGAACACATCACTATGGACTTCATTACCAAACTACCCAAAACCACCGCAGGATTGAACACAATCTGGGTCATCGTCGACCGACTTACCAAATCCGCCCACTTCCTACCAATTAGAGAAACCGACGACATGAATACCCTCGCTCAACTATATCTCAAGGAAATAGTTTCCCGGCATGGAGTGCCGATCTCGATCATCTCGGATCGTGATAGCCATTTCACATCTAACTTTTGGAAGTCTTTGCAAAAAGCCTTGGGAACCAAATTAGATATGAGTACAGCTTATCATCCCCAAACCGATGGTTAGAGTGAGAGAACCATCCAAACCATAGAGGACATGCACCGCGCATGCGTCAGTGATTTCGGTAAAGGTTGGGATAGACACTTACCTTTAGCGGAATTTTCCTACAACAACAGTTATCATGCTAGCATTGAGGCAGCACCCTTCGAAGCACTTTATGGTCGAAAGTAGGGATGAGCAAAAGAACCAAAGAACCGGAACTGGACCGAGAACCAGACCGGAACCAGAACCAATGGTTCCAGTTCTGGTTCTTAATTTTGAGATTTTTTGGTTCTTGGGGTCGGTTCGGATCGGTTCCACCGGTTCTCGGTTCCGGAACCAAATATCCAATAATTATAAGAATATGTAATTTTTTTACTTCTTATCAATATATTAATCAAATCCTACGTATCATTAAAAAAAAAGAACCCTACTAGCCATCAAGCCAAACACTCTAAACCCTAATCTTTAATTCAATGAAACATCCACAAATAGATAATTAATCTAAACCTAATAACATTCCAATATCATTCATCATTATCAAAACAATGGAAGTAAGTTTATATTTTATTTTTATTTGCATTCGATTAGCTTTTACATGTTCATCATGCTAAAATTTGCTAGCACTTTTATTAATACATTGTTTATTATCTATCATCATCACATACTCTAAACGGTCTTAGTTATTTTTTATGGACAAAGTTTTAAGTTATTTATTTTGTTTTCCGGATTGTTATGCATTATTGGTTTGTTAAAAATATGAACAAGTTAACTATAGAATGATTGGTTATTTGAGTTTATGGTTTAGTTGTTAATTGTTATTTGCTTAAATGTAAATGGTTGCAAGTTCTTAAAAAGTTTATTTTTTTGTGTTTTTTATTAGCTCAATAGAAAAGTGGTTCCTATACGGATAGACACAAAAGAATTGGAACTGAACCAGAACCGGAACTGGAACCAAAAACAATATTTGGTTCGGTTCTCGGTTCCCACTTTTCAGAAAAATCGGTTCTCGGATCCACTGGTTCCGGTTCCAATTCCAACCGGTTCCAGAACCATGCTCATCCCTAGTTGAAAGTGACGATCACCTGTTTGTTGGGACGAAGTTGGAGATGTACAACTTACTGGACCCGATCTCGTTCACGAGACAACAGAAAAGATCGTTAAGATCAGACAACGTCTACAAGCAGCTAGAGACCGTAAAAAAAGCTACGCTGACGTGAGGCGAAAACCTATGGAATTCCACGTTGAGACAGAGTCATGTTGAAAGTATCTCCTTGGAAAGGAATGGTACGTTTCGGTAAACGTGGAAAACTAAACCCCAGATACATTGGTCCCTTCAAGATCCTGGAAAGGATAGGACCAGTGGCATATAAGCTCGAGCTACCAGAGGAACTGAGCCAAGTACAGGACACCTTCCACATATCCAACCTTAAGAAATGCCTATCCGACGAATCCCTCGTCATTCCCTTAAAGGAAATCCAACTCGAAGACAAACTCGTCTTTACGGAAGAACCCGTAAAAATCATGGATAGGGAGATCAAACAACTGAAACACCACCGCAATCCCATTGTCAAGGTTCGCTGGGACTCTAAGCGAGGACCAGAGTATACTAGGGAACGCGAAGATCAAATTCGTGCCAAATACCCACACCTCTTCCCGTAGATACCCCTGACGACCCTTTCAGACTTGAATTCCAGGACGGAATTCACTGTAAAGGGTAGGTACTGTAGCCTCTCATAATTTCCCCGAATAATAATATGCTATAACCTATGATTTTAGAAATCATCACGTTAATTAATAACCATTTTAACCGGTAACAAATTTTTTTTAAGTTATGCTATGCTACCTCTAATCACAACGAGTTTTGTGATTACCGTTTACCTAGGAACGCTCACACACAACCCTTGATAGTCTAAGAATCGCTAATTCATTTTTAACAAACTATTAACGTGTGATATATAACGTTTAACGTCTATATATTTCATCATTTAATCACTCGCGTTCAAACGAACTCCCAAGCTCTTGAAACTTTCCACTAACACTCGATAAATATTTTTGAACTCGGCAAGACACTCAACTATCGGTAAATGGGCCTACACGACCCATGGCCCACTTCTTTTGTGCACTCTACACACCAAAAGGACCCTTTATTTTTTCTTTCTTTTTTCTCTTCGCTGGCCCAACCCACGAACACACAAGCCCAAAATCCAAATAAGCCCATAACCGCTTTAATTATTTTCATAAAAACCTCCCCAAACCCCGTTTGCTTTGGCTCGTTTACTCCCTAATTTTCCTAACAACACCCATATATTTTTACGTATTCCCATTCACCTCGCTACTGGAAATCATGTGTGACAAACCATTTCAAATATCGTGTCCGTTTACTCCCTAAAATTCGAGCAATGATTGGCTCATGACCCATATTTCAAATTTTTCAAAAACCTTGTGTTTTGATTTAAAAGCTCACTCGTTACACTCTCAAACCTCACCAATCTCTTCCTAATCATTTATAACATGTTTTTAACATGTTGTTGACCTCCCATGAACACCCAAACAAACCGAGACAAACCTAAATGATGATTTCTTTGTTCTTTTCTTCTCGGCAAAACACCACAAGGACGAACCCTTACAACTACTAAACTATTCTCTAGTTTTGACTTCATAAACTCTCCCATTTACCACGTTTCTAAAAGTACTAATCTTCCTAGATACCAACAAACGACCAAACGCAACCTCGGGGTCAATTTGTTTTGTTTCTCGTGGAGATTAGCACAAGGACGAATCAAGCAAAATGATTATTACTAACCTCACTATTCACTCCTATTCCTCGCACCCTTGTCATCATTACTCTCATTTAACACGTTTTCAACTTCCTATATAATCCCATGCATGTATACGGGTTCATGCACACTCAAAACTACAAAACACAAATATATTCTAAGTGTTTTCCAAGTTCTTGAGGTCAAAGAGAATTGGCCAACTTATTGGCATTCGACTTTAGCCAAGGTCCAAGCCACACTCGTTTCCACATCCTTGGTGAGTCGTGAATCGAGTTGCATATCTTCCCTAGCCCTTTTCAACCTCCACGACGTGATCTCTACCCACCCTTGAGGTGAAGTAAGTCACTTTTAACTGTTTTACAATCCACATTATATTTTTGAGTCACATTTGCTTTGCTTGTTTATTTCGTTAATTTTATACACAACGTATATATTTTAAACATGATACTAGTTGCCTACTATATAATAAGATTACATAAACATTCGACATATATAATAACAACTAAACATATTTTAGGACACGTTTAGAAGTCCCCTTGGCCTTTTCGAAAAACCCTCCTACACTTAGAAATATTTTTGAGTCACAAACTATTTTCAGAAAACCCCTTATGTCGCTCCAAATTTGCCTCGTCATTTCTAAACGAGACACACAACCCACTATTTTTAACACTCAACCTGTTTATCCACATGACAAGCTATCGAAACATACAAATAACTCAACCTAATGATCACATTTAATCACTTTCCTAGCCCTAAACCAAAACGCGTTTCACAGTTTCTTTAAAAACTAAAATAAACTAACGTGGGCTTATTAGCCCAATAAGCAGTTTGAGCCCATTTCACAAAATCTGGCCCATCGAGCCCAGGTCCATTGTTTTTATAACACTAAAATAAGCCCAAGGCCAGGCCCNTATCACTACCGAGCAACCAAGGTGAGTTCATAGCCCACTCTTAACTTTTTAAATCCTTTTTGTGGGGAGATACATGCTTCAAACCGAACACAAGCTTTTTCTTTAGTATGCTATACCTGTTGTTATTATTGCTTAAGTAGCTATTGCCAAAAGTCCCTCGATCATGAACCTTAATCACTTGCGAGTGAACGTAAATAATAGTGAATAGATCTATTCGGGACTGACAATCCTCGTTTGAGTCTGCTAGGATGAGCCACTCATGCGCACTTTATTTAAACAACTCATAGTTTACTGGCAAATACCTATCCTGGGGGCACTATATACTTTACATCATATTTGATGCCTGTCAATCGTTGCGTGTCATGAGCTTAATCCAATACTTAACCTGATTATTAACTGAATAATCAACTTGATTTTTAACTTGTTAATTGTGAATCGATGAAATTAACGCTTATACCTTGTGTTCAACTTTTAAACTTAAACCTATGAACTTCACTCAACTTTTAGTTGACTTTTAGCATGTTATCTCAGGAAACTAAACTGGACTCAAGACACGGAGTAAGGCATAAAACCTGGCATGGGTGTAAAATAAATGTTTTATCATTCGCTTTTAAATAAAACCAACTCGTCATGTGTTGGCAAACAATGAAACCTCTTGTATCTTCGAATACTTGATCTTTTGAATGATAAACGTATCTTTTTCAAAACGCCTCATCGAGTCATTTTCTATGATTATGACTAAGATCCACTACGTAATACCCAATAAAGTCTTCCACTGTTATCGTTAAATTTTGGGGGGTGTTACAAAATGTTTGAGTTTCTTTGTGTAACTTAAATAGATATGCTTAGGAGTTGACTTGGAGCTCGATGAATGGATTAAAGATACTAGATGCATAAAGCATACAACGGGCAACAATAACTTGAGTTTATTATCCTCACTTGAGGATATTATTCACACTAATCACTTGAGTTTACATTTTCATTTGATGGAAGCACCATGTGAAGAGTCTGAATAGTTTGTCCTGTTTTTTGAAGTTTGTTATCAAGATCGTTTGCTCATTTCAAAAACTCTTATTTTTCATTTTCAAGTTTTGTTTGAATGATCCCTAACTTTGAAGTGGTTTTATGAATCTTTGAATTCTTAAATTTTTAACTAAGAGATTTCTTTCAAAAGATCTCTAACCGTTTTGTTGTGAATTGCATGTTGGTTAGTCATTTTTTAGATTAAACCTTTTTCTCGATCAACAACATCTCGATAAGCAATTACATATTTAGATTCAGTTTCTTTGTTTAAAAGGGGTTTGACAGTCTCTTGATGCTTTCGAGCTCGAGATTTAAGGTTTGAGATTTCAATTTCAAGTTCGGCTTTTTGTTTCATGTCATTTTAGAACTTTTCTCAATTCCCTTATATCTCTCGAGCTCTTTTCTTAATAAGGCATTTGCTTGCTGAGTTTCAGGATTGACCTTTGATGAGGTGAAAAGTGTACCCATTTTAGGGGGTCATTTAAGCCCTAATTCGTGATAATATGATCAAATATTGCCCTAAATCGTTCCTTTTGTCATTTTAGGTACTTTTGAGAAGAATTCTGGAAAACACCTCATTTTGGACATTTTTGGAGCATAAAGTGAAGAAAACGACAAAGTCTCAAAAGAATGCAGGAACTCCTTCCTGACGGCGTCAGAGTCACAAGGTGACGCCGTCAGCCAACCAAGACAAAGGAGTGGATTCTGACTATACGTGACGCCCTAAGAAGAAAATGTGAAAATAATACCTGACGGCGTCAAGTGTTATGGATCCTAGGCCGTCAGGTGTTAAGTTAAAGAGAGACGGCCCAGCTCAGTTTTGTACGTGACGGGGTCAGAGATGGATCTAGGTGATCCGAGAACCCTAATGGCGGCGAGCTGACGGCGTCAGAGCCTATAACCTGACGCCGTCAGAATGTATTTTCTATATATACTTTTCTATTTTTCATTCATTAGTGTGCAACTTTTTGGGAACAAACCCTAGACGATTTTATCAGCTTTTTCAAGGGTTTTTCACCCTTGATTCTTCCATGTTCAATTAAAGATAAGTCTCCCTTCAAATTAATCAATATGTCTATGTGTTGGTTAATTATATCTTATGCTTGTCTTTCAATTAACATGCTAGGCTAGATTTATCTTGTGTTTGCTTAGATCTAATGAAACCTAACTATTGATTATTGGTTGTTGGTGTGTTATTAATTGTATTGGATGATTGTTTATCGATGTTAGGCTTAAGAAAACTGGCTAACCTCCTATACGGTAACTTGCTTGAACGTCTTAAGAAACATGAACCAATGCGTACTAGGTTATTATGGTTGTATTTAATGCATGAGCGAATTCTAATGATCCCATGTTAGGAGCTTCTTAGCCGGCTCGACATAGGAGTGAAGTAGGAGCTTATAGAGTTGGGGAAGTACGTACGCCACCCCACGAATGGTATTAAGGAATACACCCGTCATCCACGCAATTAATACACACTAACCAACCGGTAAAAGATAGTTAGGGAGTAAGGAAATCTAAGTAAACACACTTGTCTCCATATAAGTTTCACAACCACTTAGTTTTAGTTATTTTATTTTATTTGCAATAGTAGTTTTTGGGTTAGTTGGCTAGCAACTAATTCCGCCCACTCCTTCAAACCCGAGATTTTACTTGCTTTCATAAAATATAAAAAATACAAAAAATAATCTTCCCTCACCCTTAGACCTAATTATAGTAGCTTTTCATACCTAACGAACACTATTCCCTGTGGAGAACGATCAATCCCCCGTACTTACCACTACACTATACTACATCGGTCAGGTACACTGCCTGGTCGGGTTGTAAGCCTTTTGAGATCCCTCGAGAGGTAAAACCTGTTGTAAGGTTGCAAAACCATGCATCAAGTTTTTGGCGCCGCTGTCGGGGAATAGTTATTGCTTAGGTTGAAAATTTTATTTTTACTTAGGTCTACTCATTAGAATCCTTTCTAGTGAGATTTTTATTTTTATTTTTCTAGGTTTCCTTTAGTCTATCTTTTTCTTTGTGCTTGTGTTCGTAAAAACTTTTCCATTGACTCTTCCGTTCACCATTATGGAGAACGTGAATCCACCAAGTCCGACACTAGAGTTTTACCAGAAAAAATATAATTACACCAATTTGGATATACCAAGATGGAGGAATGAAATGAGGAGGACAGGATCTTATATTTAGAAAAGAGGCCAAGTGCATAAGACTTTTAAAGAATCCACCTTAGGAGCTGCATCAAACCCTCAAAATGCCTCACTTAGTGAAACCTATGCACCATATGGAGGAATGAAATGAGGAGGACAGGATCTTATATTTAGAAAAGAGGCCAAGTGCATAAGACTTTTAAAGAATCCACCTTAGGAGCTCCATCAAACCCTCAAAATGCCTCACTTAGTGAAACCTATGCACCATATGAGCCTTCACCTAGGATAGTTTCTTATGAGCCACCTAGCTGCATGTCATGGTTAGGCACTACCATAATACAAGATGAACACATAGGTGACCTTGATGTGATGGAGGATTTAGCCGAACATGATCACATTGATAAAAAAGACCTAGGTTTTATGATCGATGACGATGAGTCTCAAGAAACACATGATGAATCTATTGGGCAATTTGAATATAGCAGTCAGAATATTGAGGATGATCCTTATGATTCGGATATAGAAGTTGAGATGCCTAGAGAAGCACTTGAGATACTAGGGAAAATGCTTAGGATAAATTCTAATAAAACACATGATGAGGATATAGGTGATCTTGACACGAGGAATGATGAGGTAAATAACATAAGCCCACCAAGTACCCCACAAGTCCTACCATCATTTGAGGCACACACACCGCCCGTGACTTACCCGGAAGAAGTAGAAGAGACTTTAGGAACCTCAATAGAGTTAGAGCCCTTGGACCAAACACAACTAGAAGAAATAGGTTTGAATACTTGTAGTCATAATCTTTCTTTTAGTTCTATGGAAGTTCCTAGTTTTGATGAACCGGAGCCTCAACCAAAACCGTTACCTAATCTTCCATCCTTGGATGAAAATTTAGGAATTGAAATAGGTCCCAATCCACCCATCAAACCATATAGTACGGGTAGTTTTACGATGAAGGTAGTAGACTCTAAACCATGTGGAATGGAAGCTAACATAGGAGTGAACCATAACCTTACACACTTACATCACCCATTCATGATTGATCACAAGAAACATTATGGGTTTAAACCGGGTTTATTAGGTCAAGATGGATTCCCAACTAGGAATCTCTCCAAGATGATAGAAGATGATCCCTTTTTAGGAGAAAACTTTAACTCACCCATTGACCAAAGTGAACTAGGTAAGGTTATGATGAAAGGAGCACACCCCTTTGAGCATATAATTCATCCACCACTCTTTCCTCACGAGACATACTTCCACCGAGATGGTGTGTATCGCTACTTTCACCCGCACTTAATCCTAAGTGTAGGGAAAACCTCCCCTATTTCCGTTAAATAAGGGTAGAGTCAGGCTCGTGACTCAAACAAAAACAAGCGCTTCTTGGGAGGCAACCCAAGCTCTATTTGTTTTGTGTGTGTTTATTTGAATTTATTTGTTTCCGTATGTATGTTTTATTTTTATTGTTATTGATTCATGCTTCAAATTAAAATTGTGAAAATGCTTTATTTGGTTTTTAACTTCGTCTTAACTACATATAAAGGTATTTTGCAAAAGATAAGTGTAAGGGAAATCTAAATCGGTTTATAAGAACGAATGAACATGAATCATAACAATGTAAATTAACATGCATATTAGTACTTGTTTGAGTCAAATGCTTGTATCGAGTCATAATGATGTTTTTGCAGGAATTCTAGGAAGTAAGGTATAGTTTTTCCAAAAATTTTCCAGAAACTTAGCATGAGAATTCTGTCAGATCATTTCTGACGGCGTCAGGCACTACAACCTGACGGCGTCAGGCAGTAGTTTTCTGAAATTTTTGAAAGTTTTGTTTTTCTTCCGGAATCATAAAAAGTTTTGTTAATTTTCTAACTTATAATCTCCAGGAATTCTGCAAAAACATTCATTCCACAAGCATTATATTATAGATTATACCGCCGATTTTACGCGAGGTTCGCCTTTATTGTTTTTCAGGTTAACAGGTTATTTTGGACAAGGAGATGATTTATATTTCGGAAGGGAAGCTTTGAGCGTTCATCTTTCTTGGAAGAAGATCTAACCATGTTACCTCACTATCCATACCAAACGAATCAGGGGAGTATTTGTTTCATTCTTTCATTTTCATTACTTTTACATCTTTTATGTGAACATTGGGGACAATGTTCGGTTTAAGTGTAAGGGGGGGTAAATGAAGACACCTTAGAGAATGCAATTGCGCTTGATTTTTGTTTGTTTGACAGTAAATTTGTAATAAAACCGAAAGAAATATTTGTTAGGGCAATTTTAGCGCCAATTTAAAATTTTGTACAACATTTAGAAGTGAAACTTTGGTCCTAATAAGCGTCTCATGGATAGGAAATTATATGACTAGCACAAAAAACCGTACCACTAAAAAATTTTCCACCCCAAATATGTGAGGTTCGCCCCTAGAATTGGTAGGAAAAGAATTTATGCTATGATGTGTGTGCCGGTAGCACTTAGATTCTAGAACTTGCGTTAGGACCATCTCAAATCCACAAGTGAGACTACATTCGTGTAGTTAGATCTACTACATGATAAGAGGCATTAGGATTAACCCCTTGTTTTACACCCGTGTTTTTGTTATAATTAAGTTGGCTACATTGGTCAA
Source organism: Artemisia annua (assembly GCA_014162995.1). Lineage (NCBI taxonomy): Eukaryota > Viridiplantae > Streptophyta > Magnoliopsida > Asterales > Asteraceae > Artemisia > Artemisia annua. The sequence continues at coordinate 62,708 of LBNU01008665.1, read as the reverse complement.
GTAATTCTCCCACACCCTTTGTGTTGTACCCATTTTTGGTACACAATACCCCTAGTACACCCCTCAGAGCCTATCTTTTCGTTTCGACCTTTAAGCATCTTACTCAAAGTGAGAATTTGTTACACCCCACTTAAATGTACACCCAAATTGCCTTAGCCTACCTTGTATGCACTCATCTTTAGTGCATTATTGTGACAACATTTGTGTTAAACCCTTTGTTAATTATCTAATTGATTACATGGTTGCTAAGTCGAGTCATATCTTGTACATATTGTTTTGGGACGATTGGGACTCATGGGTAAAGTACTAGTGTAATGGAGTAATGGGGTAGAACATCATTATTACCCCCATATGTGCTAAATATTTTAGAAAGTACTCCAAGTGTTTCGATTATCTTAATTCGAGTCATTAGATTAGTTATTTGTAAAGTATGTAAAAGTTCAAGTGTAAGGGGAGAACCGAGGCCCCTATGATGTATTATTTTGGATGGTAGGGCAAGAGTGTATGCCAAAAAAAATAGAAATAGAAAAAAAAATCGAAAAAATCAAGAAAAATACAAAAAAATGAGAAAAAGAGAGGTAGAAAAAACATACGTACTACCATCCCGTTTTATTTTTATGTTTGTTTATGTTTTTGTTATTTC
>LBNU01008665.1:9429-61744 GCA_014162995.1 Artemisia annua | reverse complement strand
CCCCTATGATGTATTATTTTGGATGGTAGGGCAAGAGTGTATGCCAAAAAAAATAGAAATAGAAAAAAAAATCGAAAAAATCAAGAAAAATACAAAAAAATGAGAAAAAGAGAGGTAGAAAAAACATACGTACTACCATCCCGTTTTATTTTTATGTTTGTTTATGTTTTTGTTATTTCGTTTTAACTTAAGTTGAGTCAAGTCTTGGCTTAGCAACATTGTATAGTACATGTATTTGATCATGATAGTTAACTTGCCACCAGTAAAATACCCTTTATTCTAACCAAACCGTGTTTATCATATCCCTACACCTTACATTACAACCCTTTGGAAAGCCCTCTTTGATAGTTTATCTTAGGTGCTTACGCCTAGTGGAGGAGTAATTGATCCTCTCCCAAGCCTATGGTAATCTATTTGTTATGACAGGTAGTGAGTGATTTTATTCCATTTCAAATGTAGTTGTATAGGTTTATAACACCCGAGAGATGAGAGTATCCAAAAACTATTTGTGAGGTGCTAGTGTATGATTTTCGTGCTTATTATGATTAGGGTCGAGTAACTATTTGTTATAATTACTTTTATATTAGTGTTAAATGACCCCTAACTTATATTTTGATTGGAATAAAAGCCTATTTGCTTGAGGACAAGCAAATCTCAAGTGTAAGGGTATTTGATGAGGTGAAAAGTGTACCCATTTTAGGGGGTCATTTAAGCCCTAATTCGTGATAATATGATCAAATATTGCCCTAAATCGTTCCTTTTGTCATTTTAGGTACTTTTGAGAAGAATTCTGGAAAACACCTCATTTTGGACGTTTTTGGAGCATAAAGTGAAGAAAACGACAAAGTCTCAAAAGAATGCAGGAAATCCTTCCTGACGGCGTCAGAGTCACAAGGTGACGCCGTCAGCCAACCAAGACAAAGGAGTGGATTATGACTATACGTGACGCCCTAAGAAGAAAATGTGAAAATAATACCTGACGGCGTCAGGTGTTATGGATGCTAGGCCGTCAGGTGTTAAGTTAAAGAGAGACGGCCCAGCTCAGTTTTGTACGTGACGGCGTCAAAGATGGATCTAGGTGATCCGAGAACCCTAATGGCGGCGAGCTGACAGCGTCAGAGCCTATAACCTGACGCCGTCAGAATGTATTTTCTATATATACTTTTCTATTTTTCATTCATTAGTGTGCAACTTTTTGGGAACAAACCCTAGACGATTTTATCAGCTTTTTCAAGGGTTTTTCACCCTTGATTCTTCCATGTTCAATTAAAGATAAGTCTCCCTTCAAATTAATCAATATTTCTATGTGTTGGTTAATTATATCTTATGCTTGTCTTTCAATTAACATGCTAGGCTAGATTTATCTTGTGTTTGCTTAGATCTAATGAAACCTAACATTGAATTATTGGTTGTTGGTGTGTTATTAATTGTATTGGATGATTGTTTATCGATGTTAGGCTTAAGAAAACTAGCTAACCTCCTATACGGTAACTTGCTTGAACGTCTTAAGAAACATGAACCAATGCGTAATAGGTTATTATGGTTGTATTTAATGCATGAGCGAATTCTAATGATCCCATGTTAGGAGCTTCTTAGCTGGCTCGACATAGGAGTGAAGTAGGAGCTTATAGAGTTGGGGAGGTACGTACGCCACCCCACGAATGGTATTAAGGAATACACCCGTCATCCACGCAATTAATACACACTAACCAACCGGTAAAAGATAGTTAGGGAGTAAGGAAATCTAAGTAAACACACTTGTCTCCATATAAGTTTCACAACCACTTAGTTTTAGTTATTTTATTTTATTTTCAATAGTAGTTTTTAGGTTAGTTGGCTAGCAACTAATTCCGCCCACTCTTTCAAACCCGAGATTTTACTTGCTTTCATAAAATATAAAAAAATACAAAAAATAATCTTCCCTCACCCTTAGACCTAATTAGAGTAGCTTTTCATACCTAACGAACACTATTCCCTATGGAGAACGATCAATCCCCCGTACTTACCACTACACTATACTACATCGGTCAGGTACACTGCCTGGTGGGGTTGTAAGCCTTTTGAGATCCCTCGAGAGGTAAAACCTGTTGTAAGGTTGCAAAACCACGCATCAACCTTAAAGTAGTTTTCACCCTCACATTTTAAATTATTGCTTAAGGAAGCAAATAAGACATGATCTTGCTCATAATTCGCATTATCATGTTCTTCCTCACCTCTACTAGGATCCATATCTGGTGTATTATAATAATATTACTATCATCCTGATTCACCACATATGTGTTGATAATAGATTCAGGTTGTTCATGATTTTGTATCTCATGAGCAATCACATAATCAAAAGAAACAACATGTTCATAATCATTATCGTTTGTATGTTGTACCTTTGCCAATATCTCTGTGTTATATGGAGGTCTGATATTTCCATCCTCGGTATCCCAAATAGCTTCATTCCCGTGTGTACCATTAGCATCCGAATCATACCATGGATTGCTGTTTTCACCCTGTTGTTCTAATGATGTAACACTTTCTATGAAAACCAAACTAGCGTCCAATGCTTTACCCTCATTGACTGTTCCCTCTTGTGTTTGTATCTCTCTGTCAATTTCTCTTTCATTCACCTCTATTTCTTTTAACTTCATCTCCCGTTCAAGCATCTCTATTTCAATCATCTCTTTTTCAATCAACTCTCTTTCCTGTTTCTGCTCTCTATTTCCTTCAACTCTCTTTCTTTTTATAGAATCTCTCCTTCACTCAACGCTCGTTGTTTAAGTAAGTTTTCAAGCATATACAAATTTTGAATCAACGTATTCTTAAAACTCTGAACCTCCATTCCAACGTGTTAATACAAATAATGTCTAAAACCGTTATTTATATTTTTTGACATCTCTACATTTTGATAATAACAAAATGTAAAAACATTTTACGTCAAAGTTAACGTAAACACGTTATTAGTTGTAGAATACCATTTTAACATAAATCACTCAAGGTATGAACAAGCAAATTTTAAACTTGACGGATGATCAAAGAAATAAAAATTTTCTTCTAAACTTCACCTTTTTATAAATGTGACAAAACATATTTTCAAAATTNTTATTTTTACAAATTTTTTTTTTTTAATTACTAAGAAATGTTTTAATGGGACATTTTATTTAAATTTGTAACAGCTATCCCCCCCCCCCCGGTCCCATATTAGGTCCAAACATCCCCAAATAAACTTTCACCAGCGTCTGTCTGGGATGACAACGTTAAATTTAACGGTACCGTGGGTATTTAACTGTATCATGCCCTAACGGTCGAATTTTCTGAGCCTATAAATAGTGGATCATTTTACACTCTTAACTGCAATTTTTCACATACTCTTTTCTGATCAAAACCATTCTTGAATTCTCCTTTTCTTTGATCATTTAAATAGTGGATCATTTTACACTCTTAACTGCAATTTTTCACATACTCTTTTCTAATCAAAACCATTCTTGAATTCTCCTTTTCTTTGATCATTTACTTAGTTTCAGATTGTTTCAAGTGATCCAATCATCCATTTAAGTGATCACCTTCATTCCTCTACTAGTGCAAGAGAAGAACACGTCGTATCGAGAAGATACAAAGTGTTGTAGTATTAGTTTAGTGCACTCGTAACATTTGTTACTTACTTGTTGTATATTGTCGTACATCAAGTTGTTTGTCATCACACTTAGTTAGATTGTGTAGATCGGGTTGATCATGTAGAGATCGGGAAGATCTTGTGTATATTTTTTGTAGATCGGTAGATCATGTGTGGATTAAGTAGATCGTGTGAAGATCGGGTAGATCATGTAGCTTGTGTAGTTTGTGTGAGTATCGGGTAGATCATGTGTGAGATTGGTTCTAGCTAGATTAGAACTCAATATTATGTTTAGTGTCGGAAATTGTGATAAGCGACGTTGTATGGTTTTCTCCGCCTGAAGGGAGCTTGTTGAGATAGTTCGTACTCGGGGAGTGGAGTAGGGAGAAGAGGAGCTTCGTTTCCAAACCACTATAAATCTCGGTGTCTTGGTTTGATCTTTCCAACTCTTCACTTTGATCTTGCCATTTTATATTTCTTAATTATTATTGTTTGTTCTCTCTAGTATAGTTATATTGTGATTGATTGATTTCACGAAAACTCGAATCAAAGTTTTTCAAAAGAATTTTTATAATAAGATAAAAACGGTAAAACTATTCAACCCTCTTCTAGTTTTCCACACATCGGTTTTGCTAAATGTTGTTCTTTCTGAGTTGTAATCATAGCCTGAAGAAGGATTGAAATTTGTTTCTAAGAATCTTTTGAGTTGTGTTTGTAGCACACTAAGAGCTGCCTTGGAGTCACTCCCTAATTGATCCAAGATGCAGAAAAAATTATCAACGAAACTCTTTTGCTCAAATTCAAATCCGAAGAGAGTTTTAAATATCCTTTCAAATCCTTGAACCATGAATGTTCTATAACTTCCTAAAACCTTAAATTGTACTTGATCGCTTTAGATATCTCCTACAGTCAACTTGCTTTTCCGTTGCTTTGATCACAATTTTTTGCATTTCTCTCTCTTTTGCACTTAATTCCATTGAATTTATGTGTGTGAAATGATATATGGATCTTAAAGACGATAAAGGAGTGAATGTGTTTTGTTAAGTGTCTTGATTAAGTTGAGTTTGTGTTGTTTGTTGGATTAGATAGAGCTAACTCTCCAAATAGGCTTATAACCTATCTCTCAAAATATGCTTATAAATTATCTTAATGAATAGGCTTATAACTTATCTCACCAAACAGTGTAAAAGGTTATCTCACCAAACAATGTCAAAGGTTATCTCACCAAATAGGATACAAGGTCATTTCACAAAATAGTATAAAAGGTTATCTTACCAAACAGTGTAAAGGTTATCTCACCAAAAGATCGAGTGTTTTGACTTTTTGACTTTGCTAACTCTCCAAATACACGAATAAGAAAACACCTTTTTTTTTTTGGAAAAACCCTAAAAAGAAATCTCTCTGGCGAAAAAAAAAAGAAAACGCAAACCCTTGCAATTTTTTAGTCGTTTTTTATTCATTCCCATAATATCAACGATTTGCAATTGTTTGTTATTACTTTAATCCATCACAAACATTCATACTCAATTGTTTATTCCGTATAACATTGTTGGTGGATGCATGTGATTTTCTTTGCAAACTGATTTCGCTATTCGAATTGATTATTAATTATATTCATATATTATTTGCTTTTGGTCACATCAATGGTGGATTAGTTACTGGTTTGCTATGCTTACGAAACCTTAACTTCACGTTAGGGTTTTAATCTTTTTATTGGTATTTGCTGCATGCTGTTTATTTTTTATTGGTGTCGTCGATTGGTTTGTTGGGTTTTGAGAGATGGAAAAAGGTTTCTTGAATTCTACGAATAGTAATACTACGTGTGTAGACCAGGGATTGGAAGATATAAATTCGATTTTGAATAATTTTAATGCTAAGATATCGAACATGGAAGGTGTAGGTGAAAAGGCTGTGAATGCTACGGTTGGTATCATTGCTAAAGGTGATGGTAGTGGTAATGGTCCTTGTAATCAGCCTCCACGTGAATCGGCTGGTCCAATTATTTCTGATTGGAGTGTGGATGATGGTGATATTAACTTGTCTACGTTAGTGGACAAGAATGTGTCTTCTGGTCCTAAAACATCTAATTCAGCCCCTACGACCTATGGTACTAGTGAGGGCAAAGGTAGTGTTAGTGGAAAGGAGCAATCGTTTGCTTCTTTGCTTGGTGCCAATAGTACTTCTCGTAAGGTGAATTTTAGGAAGATGATTAATGAAGACCGGGTTCCTAACCATGATACTAAACTCCCTAAGGAAGCGATGGAACCCGTGTTAGGTCGGTATGAGAACACTCTTGTTGGGTACTTCTTAGGAAAAGCTATAGCTTTTCCAATTGTGCAGAACTATGTTACGAATACGTGGAAGAAATTTGGAGTGCAAAAGATTATGAAGAATGAAGCGGGTATTTTCTTATTTAAGTTCTCTTCTAAAGATGGATTGGAGCAGGTGCTCCAACAAGGCCCGTGGATAATCCGTCATTCACCTCTTATTCTTCAAAAATGGTCTCTTAATGTTCCCCTAACCAAGAATGAGGTAACTATGATTCCTGTTTGGGTTAAATTACATAATGTGCCTATAGTTGCTTATTCAGAAGTTGGTTTAAGCTTGATTGCTACTCAAGTGGGGAAACCGGTTATGTTAGATTCATTTACATCTTCTATGTGTGTTGACTCGTGGGGTCGGATTAGTTATGCTCGTGCGTTGGTTGAAGTGTGTTCAAATTCTGAATTGAAAAAGGAAGTTAGTATGGCTATTCCATTGGATGATGATAGTGGTTATTCGACGGAAATCATTCGTGTCGAATATGAATGGACACCTCCTCATTGCAACGTTTGTAAGATATTTGGTCATACACTTAGTGCGTGTCCAAAACAAGAGAAAGAGGTGGTTCATAAGGTTTCTAATGGGGTGACGAATGCATCGACTCAGGTGGCTAATAACGATGAGGGGTACACAGAGGTAAGGAATCGTAAGAATAAAGGTAAGAGTGTGGTTTCTACGTCTCAACCTAAGCCAATTGGAGGGGTTAAACTCTCCAAGCCTAAGGCTAATTTTTGGAGACCTAAAGTCACGACAACTTCTAATCAGGTTGGTACTAAGAAAGATTCAGATCCTAAGGGTCTTCAACAGGCTTCTATTTCAAATGTTAAATCTGGTAAGGACCCACAGTCTTCTAACTCTTTCGGTATCTTGGAGTCATTGGTGGATGAGGATGTTCTTGGTTTTGTTAGCAATGGTCAGGGGTCACAAGATCAGCCTATTAGTAACATGGAATCGCAGGTGCCGGTAGAGGCTTCTAAGTCGTCTACAATGCCATCTTCTAGTACTTCTGCAACAAAAAAGACGTCGGAGCAGTCTACTATCCCTTCTCCAAGTACTTCTGCATCGAAGAGGGGTAACCCATTTTCTAAGGTGGGTGAAGTAGTTGTTTCTGACAGTAGTGATGAAGATGAGGTGTATGAGCCGAATGATTATTTGGGAGATGATTATTTTTCAGATGAGTATGCGGCTCAGGTAAGCGACTTACCGGAACAACTCAAGGAGTTCAAGCTTCAAGGACGTGCTCGGAAGTAGTTTTTTATTTTGCTCTGTTTTATCATAAGATTGTCATGTCATCTTATGTTGTTTAGTGATTGTTCTAGTTGTTGGTAGCTAGTGGTTCATTTTTGGCCTGTCATAAATGATCTAGGGTAGTTCAAGCGTTTGCTTGAGGTTAATGTGGTACTTCAGCCACATTCCATTGTACTTTCAACGTTTTATTGGTTAATATATTTTGCCAAGGTGGAAGGTCCCCTTTACCCAAAAAAGAAAACACCTTTTTTAAACCAATTAAAGCACCACTTTTTGACGTTATTGATCCAAGGTTTTTGCACAAACATAATCTATTACATGTCTAGTATCATAAAAATGCAAACTTTTCAAGATTAACACGTACAGTATACAACTTTTTGAGTTTTTTCGACTATAACACAAAAATGTGACTAAAGACTCAAACTTTGATGTTTTTGGTTCGTTTTTCCTGTACAACCACGTTCTAAAACACAAGTAAAATCCTTACAACATAAGCTATGAAGATTTCCTTGCAAGAACTTGGTATTTTAGACACGAAAATACTATGTTTTGGAGCTTTAAATACGAACTCGCAAAAAATAATCAAAAAAGCACGATTTTTAATATTTTTTTATGGTTCTTTTGCACAAACAATAAAAATGTCAGCTTTTATCATTTAAGGTGCAACAAGTAGCAAAAAGTAGAAAAACGTGAGTATGGTGATGAACCAAACGGACCAAAAAAATTTCAAGACATGATTTTTAAAAACAAACATACTCCTAAATTAACATACTGAATCATTCACACTAACACACACACACACACACACAGAGAGAGAGAGAGAGAGAGAGAGAGAGAGAGGCTAGAAGAATTTCCACTTAAATAATGAGCTCTCTCACACACACCTTACAACATAAGCGTGTATATATCTAGTTCATAAGGCCTTGATGGGCCTTTAATGGACCGGGCTCTTGTATTGGACACCAACATGGACTACCATAATGAGCTCTCTCACACACACCGACCGTTAGTTTAACTAGCATTCCATTTAGTAGCTTATTTTTTTACATGGTTCTTCAAGCTATGTCAGCCAAACGAGACTTATTTTTAATGGTAGCTTATTTTTCTTAAAAAAAATAATAATAATAAGCTCATGTTATGATAAGCTCTGATAAATTCGCGCTCCAAACATGCACTAAAGCTAACAACAAACATTAAAAAAGTTTTAAATTAATTAGTTAAGAATAAAATTGTCATTCTGTAAAATGTAAAAGAGAGAAAACTGTAATAATTTTTTTTGAACTGTGCATTTTTTGTTTTTGAACAATTATTTTAACACAAAGAGATTAGTATATTACTTGAAAAAAAAATGGGTGGCAATGAGGAACATGGTCGGACTTGACACGTACGATGTTCAAGAACAAAGTACATACTACTATATTTTATTGTTGTTGGCTCTTGTCTCTACGTTAAGTTGCAACTTTTGACAAAATGTATCAACCGAATAATTTTTCTCTCATAAGTTTATCTACTTATCTCGATTGTATATTACTAAAACAGAGTATGTTTAGATATATCATATATGTATGTAGTTTAGAATAAGGTGAAATTTGAATACTTGTTTAGGCTACTTTATTAGTTCAATGGTAAATTAGATGGTGCTTGTGGATGTTCATTTAAGACCATTTTGTTTTTGTCAATAAACACTTAAAAGTCTAGAAGCACAGGACAGGTTCTTATTTACGAGGATTTATTTCACACCAAAATGTATAGATATATAACTTTTAAGCCAGATAAAAAGCTGATTAGCTTTATATTAAGGGTTTTGTGAATTACAGCCTTTAAGGTTGTGACTAAGGCCCCGTTTGGTTCGTTGTAATCGGACGTAATTTGATGTAATTGTAATTTGATTACATTACATAATGTGTTTGGTTTGCATAATGGGTGTAATTGTAATTCAAATTACATTACGTAGGCTGTTTGGTTTGCAATGTAATTGTAATTCAACCTTTCCAATTACATCAAGGGAGGGAATTCAGATTACATAGCAAGTTGGATGGAAAGTTTTGAATTACGTTGTAATTCAGTATTTTATAATTCAAAGCATCAGTATTTATAAAATATTATTATTATTATTAAAAAATATTTATTATTATTATTATTATTATTATTATTATTATTATTATTATTATTATTATTATTATTATTATTAAATTTATTATTATTATTATTATTATTATTATTATTATTATTATTATTATTATTATTATTATTATTATTATAAAATTATATTATTATTATTATATTAATATTAATATTATTATTATTATTATTATTATTATTATTATTATTATTATTATTATTATTATTATATTATTTATTATATAATAATTAATAATATTATTAAATTATTTATTATTTAATAAATAATAATAAATTATTTTATTATTATTAATATTTTATTAATAATATTAATATTTTATTATTATTATTATTTTTATTATTTTATTATTTATTAGTTATTATTATTTATTATTATTATTAAATTATTATTATTATTATTATTATTATTATTATTATTATTATTATTATTATTATTATTATTATTCTGAATTACATTACGTTGCGAGTCAACCAAACACAATGACAGATTTCATCAATTACAATTCCAACATATTACAATTATAACACATTCCAATTTTTTGTATTACAATTCATTCCAATTACAATTCCTTCCAAAGATTACAATTCCTTCAAAAACATTCTGCGAACCAAACGCACCCTAATAGTTTGATTTTTGTTACATAAGGACTTACAAATGATTCTTATTGGGTGATAATTGAAGCTATCATTTATTAAGGCCCTTGTTGTAAATAAACAAAATCTAAAGCTGTCATATTCATTTCATTCATGTTTAAAAATAATTTTAAAAGAGCCACTGTGCAATTTTGGAGGCACCCTTTAACTAATAGTGCTATTTAACCAAAAATACGAACATATTATTCCTATTTATATTATAGCTATTGATAATGCAAAAGAAATATATATATGAATCAAAATTTTTTTCGAAACAAAAATAGTTTTTCTTGTCTTTAAAAAGTAAAAAAATACTATATGCACAAAAGTTTAAAATATTATATTCTTTTCATTTTTTTTACCATCCGTATTTAATTGGCATGTATATATGACTGATCATTGAAAAAGACTAAAGAGAATGCATTACAAATTTACAGCATACTTTAAAGGTAGAATTGTAGGATTCCTTTCGTCCATTGACAAGAATCCTATGACAAGAATCATTAGTCAATACGGCATCATACGTCCAACCTTGTCTCCCTCCTTTCGGTGCTTTGTTTGCTAATGCACAAAATCCTATTTTTATCATTTTCACTATTTTTGTAAGGGTTGCTCAAAAAAAAATAGTGGTGTATGTATGAACACCCTTTTTGTAACCATCACCTCTAGAACATCACATCATCATTCAACACGCCACCAAACACACCAACAAACATTTATAATGGTCAACACCAAACAAAAAATATATAAAACATCACTTTATATAAATATATCTCACAATATACCTTACAAACACATATACACTAAAAAAGTGAACAATTTGGTGATTGCACCAGTGCACCACCAAACCATTGTCAAAATGATGAGACCTCACGTAATTATAAGAGGGGTGTTCTGGGAATAGTGCGTGGTTGGTGACACCACGAGGTGGTCGACCACCACCATACTGCCCCCAACCTAAATGTAAATACAAAAGATATGGTAGATGTTTATGATTATTAACTTTGATATTAAGAATCTTAAAAGAGTAAAATAGTTAGACTTTGAACTATTATAAGCATTTGACTAATTGAGTATTCAATTGATTTTAACAAATCAGTCTTTAGCTATTTTTTTCAGCTTTACTAAGCTGTCATAACTAAACATAATTAACATATCTCAAAAGAACAAGTTAAAACTGTCATCTCTAGTTATCTGGGAGCCTCAAACCTGTAACCATTATTTCAAGAAACTTGGTCAATAACCCTTTTCAATGAAATGGTCAGACTCACAACTATTACTTCAAGAAACTCCAATAATACAACAGCAGACCAGTCTTTTTAAGATATCCTAACAGCACTACAAATAATGAGGCTTGCTCCTTCCAAAAAATCAAATAGATGCTACATTCTACTCCAGTCCACAGCAACACGCAATATACAACATTATATTGCAACTATCAAATATTGACAAAAGCGTATGTTGCTAAAGCAGCTACCATGGCAACTACGATGACATGAGACTCAGGACTACGCAATGCCAAAACTCGATTGCTATCCACCTTGGATTAAACAAAGATACATGTTTTGAACACAAAATAAAGCTGGGAACTCTAAACAAGACAAAATGTTATAAGTTTTATTCTATTCATCAACAGGGACAATGGGTTAACAAGATATTACAGCTGGAACGGCAAATCTGATTCTGAACTTGTAGCAGCATTAACTAAACGGCAAGAGTAAACTGCCCCAGTTGAGAGTTTTATATCCTTTGCTTGATTGCAGCTACATTTCACATTTCTATTCACCTTGCAGACAATATAATTGTCTAATGTTCCCCGAGGCTGCAAAAAGTTGATAAAATGGAGTTAATTCATGCGTGTTCATAACAGTTTTCCACTAAATTAAATAATCTTTTTTTCCGTGTATCATCTGTTTTTATAAAGAAATGAAAGATCATATTACAATATAACCAGTCTTTAAAGTAGACATGAAGTGCACTCGACAATTCCTTCTTTTTGCTATCTTCGAGTGGTGCTTCTCTCAGCATCTGTCTAACTTCAACCAAATTACTTTCCTGTGAAAAGAATAGCCAATTTAATTTAAAAGCATAAGTAAGATTCAAGAATAATGCCAANAGTTAGACTTTGAACTATTATAAGCATTTGACTAATTGAGTATTCAATTGATTTTAACAAATCAGTCTTTAGCTATTTTTTTCAGCTTTACTAAGCTGTCATAACTAAACATAATTAACATATCTCAAAAGAACAAGTTAAAACTGTCATCTCTAGTTATCTGGGAGCCTCAAACCTGTAACCATTATTTCAAGAAACTTGGTCAATAACCCTTTTCAATGAAATGGTCAGACTCACAACTATTACTTCAAGAAACTCCAATAATACAACAGCAGACCAGTCTTTTTAAGATATCCTAACAGCACTACAAATAATGAGGCTTGCTCCTTCCAAAAAATCAAATAGATGCTACATTCTACTCCAGTCCACAGCAACACGCAATATACAACATCATATTGCAACTATCAAATATTGACAAAAGTGTATGTTGCTAAAGCAGCTACCATGGCAACTACGATGACATGAGACTCAGGACTACGCAATGCCAAAACTCGATTGCTATCCACCTTGGATTAAACAAAGATACATGTTTTGAACACAAAATAAAGCTGGGAACTCTAAACAAGACAAAATGTTATAAGTTTTATTCTATTCATCAACAGGGACAATGGGTTAACAAGATATTACAGCTGGAACGGCAAATCTGATTCTGAACTTGTAGCAGCATTAACTAAACGGCAAGAGTAAACTGCCCCAGTTGAGAGTTTTATATCCTTTGCTTGATTGCAGCTACATTTCACATTTCTATTCACCTTGCAGACAATATAATTGTCTAATGTTCCCCGAGGCTGCAAAAAGTTGATAAAATGGAGTTAATTCATGCGTGTTCATAACAGTTTTCCACTAAATTAAATAATCTTTTTTTCCGCATATCATCTGTTTTTATAAAGAAAGGAAAGATCATATTACAATATAACCAGTCTTTAAAGTAGACATGAAGTGCACTCGACAATTCCTTCTTTTTGCTATCTTCGAGTGGTGCTTCTCTCAGCATCTGTCTAACCTCAACCAAATTACTTTCCTGTGAAAAGAATAGCCAATTTAATTTAAAAGCATAAGTAAGATTCAAGAATAATGCCAAAAATGATATCAAGAACATACATTTCTCCGTTGACATGACAAATACACATCAGGCAGAGAAAATGGATTATCTTTTGTTGATCCAGATGCTTGTCCTTCTAACCAGTTGGGAATCTGTAAACAAAAAACCATGAACCTTCTAACCAATCACTTTATACATAGCTATATGATATGTAGGTACGAGTTATGAGATTGCTTTTGTAGATCCAGATGCTTGTCCTTCTAACCAGTTGGCAAGACGGGCAGGTCAGGCAATAGGTTTAAATGATTTCGAGTCCAAACAAGTAACTTTCTTTTAGAAATCTAGTACAGGCAAGCTTTCAACACGGCAACACTCTAGTCCATTTTTAGTTTTGTTATTCAAATGCGTGTACGATATTGTTACAAAGTAATACACTATAATTTTTGTACCCATAATGACTTGGGACATTGTAAGCTTTCGAATACACGTTAGAAGACTTTTAAACCAGTTGACCCATTATGTAATTGACCCGTTTTCATATAAATGGTTTAAAATTGCAAGATACATACATGTTAGGTAAAAAAAAAAAGGGCATACCAAGAAGTTTGTAAACTGATCAGGATCCAGGCGAGCAGCTGATTCAGCTTGACAATCAGATACACCAGCAGGATGAGAAAGAGAATCATGAGGATCAATCAGACCCAATGCAACAGGCTCCCCCCATCTGTTTGGAGTAGCCTCGATTCCTACTTCTTTCATATGCTCCTCCAATTGCGGGTAAAATGTATTATATGGGGCCACCTGGCACCAGATTGCAAGAAAATAGGTTTTGACTATCATATGTATACAATAATAATGTAAGATTAACTACTCAAAATATTACTACAAAAAAAAGCTGTTCATAGTTTGGTGCCCATGCAATCCCCACTTAGGCCATTATATGGAATTAATAACCCTAAAGCTATGTCATAGCTTATCAGACACATTTACCAGATTCATAGTGGCATGGATACTAACAGATTTACATAACTTTGAATTCATTTAGGAAATGTCTCATTCCAGATAATACTATAATAGGTTAATGCATTAATTATCGCAAAGACAATAAATATTTTCATAAAAGAGCATACATACAGCTACAAAAAGTGTCAAATGTGCGAGTCAGTTGCGATCGGATAATGGGAGGAAGTTTTTCCTATAACAAGTCATAAGGGTGTCAGGTTTAATAAAATGGGTTGGCCCATCAAATGATGATATCTTTATCTCTTTAATGAAAAAAAGAGAATAGATTATAACTATGCATAGTATGCAAAGTATATAAATAAGACTGTTTCGAGTAAGATACATATTATTATTTATCAAAGCTACTTGCTTACAGTACTCTGCTATAGCTTGAGCAATACATGTTGACAAGAAGCATTCTGTCGTAGTAAAAAAGTACAACTTATGATAGATTTTAACTCTATCAAATAATTTTAGTTAAGGATCTTCTTAACTTAAAATATAACTAGTTACAAAAAATTGCATTATAATTATTTGAAAGGAACATACCTGCAGCTTATGGTTGTCACCAACAATCAGTGGTTGTTGGTTTACCCCCAAAAAGAATATACATTCACGACAATTAGCAATACAGATGCGTTTTGCTGCTGAAATCACATGAACCCTCTCACAATGTTCAATTCGTACAGCCTGAAACAGAACGAATGGTGGTATCCACATTCAGAAATAATAGTATAAACAATATTCTATATTTAATTTTTTCACTAAATTAGACCAGGCAGAGATATGATGTTTAAGAATAGTAAATACGAAACAAGAGCTAACTATGAAGTACAGTAATTCCATTTTTTTATTACAAATAGAGATTTTGGAAACAGTGAATAGTCGGTCCATACAAATTATCAAAGCATACATTTCCCAAAGTCGACTTTATTTAATGCAAACGTTGGCTACTGCCCGAGCTACATTTGGCGTAGTTTTTTTACAGTCAAAGAGCTAGTTCGAAAGGGATGCAAGTGGAATATAGGTGATGGGTGTAATGTCAATGTGGGGGAAGATTATTGGCTTGAAAATCATAGAAGATTGGGCCCTAAACCGGACAACTGTGGAGTAACTTATGTTTGAGACTTGTTAAATTATGAAGGTACAATGTATTGCTAACAAAATTGTATGTTGCTTTGTAAGTCAATCAACACCCGATTCACTTTACTGGTTAAACAGTTCACGAGGACAACTTTCATGTAAAAAGGCTTACTTTTTGGCTAATCGAGGCATCCCATAACATGGAGCAGAATGTCTCAAAAAGAGATCATAATTTGTGGTGTGCTGTTTGAAAGAAAAACGCACCTGAAAAAAATCAAATTATTTGTGTCGCGAGCGTTGCATAATTATGTTTCGTCAGTTGCAAACATGTATACTTGAGGACTTAAATTAACAAGACGTTCATACTGTGGCGAGGAAGGAGAAGATATAATGCTTGTCTTGTTCAAGTGTTCAGCAGCAAAAAAATATGGGAGCGATGTGGGTTTGGTAGTGATTATGGCGTAAACGTTATGTCACCTGATTATAGATAAAGCTAGGAGAATGGTGATACTTTTGGGGGTTATGGACGAGACGAAATAAACGTTTTCATGGGAAACTTGATGGAAGGGAACAGAACATGAATGTTATTGCAAAACATGTACTTTCGAACTACCACAAGGCTAATATGAAAGATATAGAAAGAAGTGTCGGAGTGGTACAAGGAGACATGCAGTTGTCTGGGTTAAACCACAGCTTGATCATGTTAAATTTAATTGTGATGCATCATGGCAAAAAGAGTTGGAAATGACAGGTTTGGGTTTTGTTGCTCGAAACCATAACAGGGGAGTGTTAATGCCATTGTGCTCCCAGCTCTCCGTTGGAAGCTGAAGCTAAGGCTATTATGTGGGCTATGACTCATGCTCTAAGTAGAGGATTCCAAAATGTTATCTACGAATCAGACTCATTATGTCTAGTTAACGCACTACATAAACGATCAACTCTACTAAAAACTGCGAGTATGTTTTCGCAAATTTTATTCAACTTTCCAGCCTTTAGTGTGTGTGAATGGTCCTTTGTACGGGAGAGTAATATGGTCACTCATACTCTCATAGTATACCCACTTGGGCTGTAGGATGCAACGACAAGATTGTCTTAGAAGGTAGAGTTCCAGACTGTGCTTCTGTACTAGTAACGAAAAATAAACTCTAATCTCGTGTTGAATGACATCTCTACTTTTATCAAATAAAATACTCTGTATATAGGAAGTTGCAAGCAGAAACATATTACTTAATTAATAGATATTTTGAGTTAATACTGATAGAACTTAAGCACAAAAATTGCTGTTTGCAAAGTCTATCTACTTACAATAGCAGTAACTTACTGTCCCCAGATTTAGAACATACCTTTCCGACAGCCCCAAGCACTATAGTCGCATCTGAACATCCATATATGGTGGCATATTTCAAGGGAGCTAAGACATAAATCACAGATTCATGGCAATTTACAACCTGCAGATAAAGAAATCAACTTTAATTTATGAAATCAACAATATAAACATAATCTTTAGATTTATTTTACGGTTAAACTTAGAGTAACACTTCAAATTCTGAATCTTTATGATATAGATCTTAAAGTGTTCGACATTGTTATATAACTTCTGTCCTGTGACGATGACAGTATAACTACTGATTCCTATTCATTGCTCCCAATTGGATTTGAACACCCAATCAATCACACAAAATCTGCTTTGGCAGAATGCTACTTCACCAATGACTCGCTAAAGAATAAATAATAGTGATCAGATAATTATTGCTAAGCATGAATTAAGCAAACAAGCTGTAGAATTGCTTCTGCTGTTTGAAGTTGTGATAATGATATGACCGGATGCTTTAGTGTTTGGCATAGTCTAATCATTTAAAAAACTAATAAATAGAATGACCAAATATGATGTTATGAATTGAAAAAGGTAGAGATAATCAATGAGATAGAAACGAAGGTCCCAAATTAGGTTTAAAAAGGTAAATAATTTTGTGATATGGTATGAAACTGGTCATGTAAAACTTTATTGCTTGACCCTTAGATAACCAGAAATGGAATCTCTTATCCAAAACACTGATACCTGATTGTTGCACCTTACAAACACATAAGGTTAAAAAAAAACCTAACCTTAACATAAGATCCTTTAAGTTCAGGTGCTTGCTTTACGTACGATTGTTTAGAGATCCCCTCTATAAAACTGGGACCCTTAGTACTGGCAGATATCTTGGTAGGAGAGGCATCAGTCATTAGAACATCCTGATCAGACGGACTGCTTTGCCCGTTCTCTTTAGCAGCAGCCCTTTCAGAGATTCTATCTAAAGCATCAGAAATATTTTGTGAAATCCAATCGTGAACCTGAGAAGCTGGAACCGGAGCAGCCGGCATGTCAGGATCTGAATTTGCGAAAAAGGGTGCATTCTGGCTCAATGGAGTTTTCTCTGATCCTTTTTCACCAAAGTATATCAAAAACCCAAGATGCTCAAACTTCTCCATACTCAAAACCTGCAAACTTTGAAGTAACATCAAAAGGTTGCAAGCTTTTAAGTAAGTGACTAAGTACTGTCCCTAATTAAAACAGCTGTTTATTAGACCATCTTCAATGTATGCACCTCTATCCAAGACATGGAATCTGGTTTAGTATTTGCCGTGCACAATTGCCAGTGAAATTGTAACCCAAATTTTCAAACATAAGTTTAACTCTTTTGAATTAATAATTAACTTATGCTAGAAACTAAAAAAACTTATTTGGCTCATGAATTTATCTTTTTCATATAAGTATTTTATTTAAGATAATTTGTGTCGTAGCTATATAGTATGAGAGTTTCTATAAGTGGGGAAAAATATTTGAAGCAAACATTGGGGTGAAAACCAATAATGTTGTAAAGGATTGCTTTTACACCAAATTTGGTGTACCATTTGGTGCATACATTGAGAGGCCTTAAAATTTTAAATCTATAATATAATAACTTCGCAACATTCGTAGAGTAGGAAGACAAACCAGTGAATCTTCGCCTTCGCCTTCCACAGAGTCGGCCAATAGAGAAATTATATTCCCTAGATGCTTCTGTAGATAGGATAATTGATGCGCCTCTTCATCAGCTTGTGAAGGCATGGACCTTCGGCTATTGCTACGCACAAGCTGTTCATTGCAAAATAATGCTATTGTTAGTATTGCATACATGAAAGCAGTTACTTTAGGCAACCCTGGATGTCGTTTTTTTTAATCAAACACGACATCTCTAGAGTCCACAACTCCGCATATTAATATATCTGTATCTATCATGCATACAACGGACATTACATTTATTTAATTAATAAAAAAGAACAAACACGATTTCTCTCGTGTTGCATACGCATTAAAAGCATGGTCTTGCAAGTCTAGCCTCAATCGATCAAAGACAAGTAAGCACATTTGTAAGAATGATATTTCATCAACGTACAATTTACTTAGACTTTATAACTTACACCAATCAAACAACGAACATTATGACTTACATAACAGGACCAGTAACGCCAAATCATTGCCAATTAATGAGGGTGTTTGAATAAGCTTAAGCTTAAAGGCTTATGCATTCCCCAAAAAGTTCCAGTTTTGAAGCGTAAGCTTATTAGTCTTTTCCACAGAGAAACCTAATAAGCTCATTGATGAAACATTCAAACACTTATTTGGAGATTACTGTGTTTTATTTATTTTATTTTTTTTAAAACGGCAATTTTTTTTGCACCCTATACCACCTATCTCACAAATGCCTCCAGCGAGGCTTGAACCCACCGACCTAGGTTGGTGGGCAACTCACATACCACTAGACCAAAGGCCTTGGGTGCTTACTGTGTTTTATTAACACTAGAACGTATTAAGCACCGCAGCTACATTTAACCAAACACTCTGTAACACCTAAGATCCTTGTCGATCTATCGGGATATCTTCAAAAATTCTACACGATACAAAATATATCATTCGAACTACTACTGTTGTTATACTTCACTTCATATGTTTCAACCAATGAAACATTATACATGTAGGAGCAATAGTGTTGGAGTTATCTCAGATATAGTGCAGTACTTAAGAAAAAATGCCTTCTACTTAAGCACCATGTATCAGTCCCGAACACTTGAAAAACCATTTTCACGTGTTTGTATTTATAGATACAAACAGCAGCTACAAGCACGAGAAAATGCACGTCAACCACCATATGGCAATCTGAATCACTCACATATGAATATCTTTGCACGTTCAATTAACTAATGTTCAATTTATAATTATTTTAAGTTCTGACATGATCCACTTTTAATATATAATACTTAAGTGACTGAGAGAGTGCAATCAAAAATACATTGGTTTCAGCCTTTTTTATAGAGAGGACAGAGCCCAGAAAAAAATGATGCTATTTGGACTGATATGAGAGTAACACTGAGGTCGTTGCATTGTCTAGCAATGGTGGTATCTTGCACATTCCAACTAATAACCAGCCACAGAGAGCAAGCATATATTGGTACTTTCAGGGAGAAAAAATGTCAGTAAAAAGTTAAAATCTAGATTATACAACCTTTTAATAGAAAGACTAAAAAAGCACATTGTTTTACCTAACAGCTTTCAGTTTGTAACTATAGATATAAGATGCTCGTATCCGTTTTACCAGATAAGATAAGGAAGTTAGAACATTAAACCTTATAAATTGGACTAACTGAAGCTCTTGATGGGCAGATTTCCAAGAACAGCTACAAGCACCAGCCTATTCTTGCATTACTTCGTACAAATTACATTAAGTTCATTAAAGATGTTATTAATAACTTCGAGGGTGTAGATTTGGGAATATGTGTTGACATGGTTTGGGTAGGTTTGCTTTAGGGGTATGAATTGATATCCATAAGCAAATCCTCCATACCCGTCTACGAGTTGTGTTTGGATAAACCATACCCGTCTACGAGTTGTGTTTGGATAACCCATACCCAGTCCATTTCACTGCAGATTGAACGCCACCTTAATCCAACTTATGCACTATGAGCACTCTAAATAACTTTTTTACGGTGCTCAAAACCTAGCACATTCACAAGTTTAAGCATGTGCCACCAAGAAAAAAGGAGATAATAGTATCCAATCTCAATATCATATAAGCATGTAATACTTGAATATTTTTTTTAAACTGGTGTCTAGACATTTTGGGCATTTACTCACGAATTCTCTAGCACATTCCTAACAGGTGAAACCAAATAGATGGGCTGGTATATCAAGAGTTAAGTGTTGTCTACAGTCTAAACAATTACATGCTTACATATCATGGCAGAACACTCATGATGCTACTACAGTAATGCTCAAGAACAACTGCACAAGATCACTAAAATAAAATAAAGGATGAAACATTGAACGTTTTCCATAGTTCATATATGACCAAATAGCTTCAGCTGCTTCATCATTGTTTACAGTTTACATCATTCACACAAATTATTTGCATATGTTTAAATAATGCAAGAACAAAGTGAAACTGGCAATCTGATACTGCAGCCTAAACTCGAAGCACACTCCTTCGACTAGAGAATTACAGGATGCACATTTACTGTCCTGGGTCTGTCAAAGGGTGGAGAAGCTTTCTGAGGTTATTATAAAAAAAGATATTCACAAGGGGTAATGCTCTATTTTATAAAGGTAGCCGTCTTCATATATTGTGGGCTTGTGCCAATAATTACGATCTAAAAGGCCAACAGACACTAACCGGTGCGGTAACAAGTATCTCTCATATACCAAATGCTGTGGGATCACTCTTCATTATGTGGTGGTAGTTGGGGGGGGGGGNTGTGATAATAGTTATAACACCATATCATCTTTCAAGAAGTTATAAAAAGCAGTGTTGTAAATATCGGTCTTGGTGGCCGATATATCACTGATCGGCGGTCCACCGCCACGATATTTTGCATATCGGTCATGGTCAAAATCAGCCAAAATCGGTCAAAATCGGTTAAATATCAGTCAAAATTGGTTAAATATCGGTCAAATCGGTCAAAATCCGCCACGATATTTTACATAATGTCAATTTTTGCAACATATAAATAAGTCTATAACTAAAAATAATAGTAGAAAGACTAATAAATTTAATAAAAATATGTAAATTATGCACAATTTATATCAAATAAATGTTAAAATCGGTAAATTTCTTTATAATTTATGGTCTCCGATATATCACTGATATATCTCCGCCAAGACCGATATGGCGCTTGGCGGGGGTCGACCGCCACGGTACCGCCGAGCGATAACCATGATAAAAAGTTGAAAAAGATCAAGCCACCCGGATACAATCTCTAGGACTCGTAGGGGTTGTTAAATAAAAAAGGACGACTTAGCACTGAACGATTCAACACCCTGCGTGATTAAGTGACTCTGAACGAACTTCGTTCTGAATGAAAACGCAATGTCCACAAATATTCTGAACAGGTGCTATTTAGTTTAAGTATGTTCTTATAGATTATATGATTAAATGTTGTGTTAGTGTTATTTAGCTATTATGTAATATATAGCAAATATTAACATACCTTACTACTTTAATCGAATCATGTAAAAGAAGGGATGACAAGATAGAATAGATATCAGCTAGGTATATTGAACCATGCCACCTCGGCCATCTCCAATGCAGTGAGGTGGCATGGTTCAATAAAGTGGTTTAAATGCCAACTCATCATTCAATTGCATTGTGGGGATGGTGGGTTTAAAGTGAGTGTGTCTCTGAACATACACATATTATGTGTCCTTCCACCAATCAAATAATTAGTTAAAGGACCCACTTGTGTAGATTGTTGGATTTCTATAAGTCCAAATGCTCTATTTCTATGATGCTACAGATTTCATGTATTTATGTATTTATGTATTATTTAGTAAGACTTATAATTCGACCAATAAGGTTGATATACTAGGATTGATGATCTGTCATAGATGGCAGTTATTATGGTTATGTTGGTTGGAAATTCGACCATGGCAGTTAACTATGAGTGGGTGTGACTTTTGGTTAAAAAGGAACCATTGCATCCTTTCATTGGTGACTGTCCATAACCTATAAGTACTTTGTATGTAAACAGAAATATTAAACAATCAATAATTACAGTTATATCTTGTTTCTTTTCCCTCTAAATTTCGTATACCAAACACTAATTTTCTCTGCACAAATACACAAACTCACCCATTTTCACAGACTCACACAATATGGTTAATACTAATTTCTATATTGAAAATAAGTGGTCTAATCCAAACCAAAGATCTGTTGGCACATTCAATAAGTGGCATCAGAGCCAAAAAACTGGCAGAAACACATCCAACAGGTCTCAAACTGATTTTGTCCACAGACAAATCAAAAGGAATAGTGAGACTGCAATAGGCAATCAAATCAAACAGATATCCAAAGATTGCAAGGAGATGCTAAGAAAGAAACTTGAAGAGATCCATGTGCATAACAACAAGATATCACAGAAGAAGACAAATTTGGAGAGGCACAAGAATTATGTTTGCTTCAAATGCAAACTGAGAGGGCACATAGCAAGAAACTGTCAAAATGATGAAAACCTCATTGAAGATGTAGGCCTAGGCATCTTCACAGACAAAACACAAGCCCAAATCACATATCCAGAATACATTCACATTCCCACAGACTTCATGATTGAAGGTACTGATGAACAAGGTTGGAATCAAATCTGGTATGTGAGTAACAAAATAGATAGACATGTCTGCTCTAACATGCATCTATTCACAAAGTTGAAAGAGAAATTCTCTGTTGAAAAGATGGAGGACCAGAGGAAACTCATGTTTATACATGGGATTGGTGAAGTACAAATCAGAATAGGATCTCCTAGTGTTTATTACACACCAGAAGTCTCTCTCAACATACTTTCTGCCACACAAATGGAAGCACAAGGACTAGAACTCACTTTCAAAGGAAATAGGTGTAAACCTATTCCGATGTTCAAGTCTCCTGCAGATTGTTACTTTGATGTGAATAAGATGAACATGAAGCAGAATGAATACATGGATGGTTACTTCAAAATGCTTGATGAATTCAGAGAAGAACACAAAGGAGAACATAGGGAAGAACAAACTGCAGTCACTCTCTCACACAAATGCAATATCTGTGAAGAAGATGGCCACATTGACTACATGTGTCCACAGAATTCAATGACTGCAGAAGACAATGATTATGTCTTTGTAAAAGGTGTAAACTTTCCTATTCCTATTACTTCATTCCAAGACTGCATTCTATTTTTAGACTTAATCAAAAATGATAACTTAGTCAGTCATGAATGGGATGTTTGTAGAGGAAATTTTATAAAAGCATACACTTGGTTCTACTCTGTCTATCTTAAAAGAAATCTACCAAGACCCTTACCACCCAAAATCAATGGGGTAGAAATCCATTTAATGGATCTACACAAACTTGTTGAGACACTAGGAGGATATCTTAGTGTAAATTTTTCAAATAAATTTCCTTTTATTGCTGAAACTTTTGGCCTTGAAAAGAAATATGGTCAAGATTTAAAGGAGTGTTACAACCAATACTTGAATGTTTTTAACTGCTTCTATAAAACAGCAAGGGTGTCACATCATGAGGCAAGAGAATATGCTTCAAAAGGCAAAGAAAAATGCCAAGATGGTCAAGATGATCATGTGACAGATTTCCCTACATTGGACATTCAAAGGCACAAGAAGGTTGAGCACTTTGGTGTAAAACTTGAAGACACCACTGACTATTGCCAAGAACATCAAAACAGCACTCATTTTGAAGAATGAACAACAAGCAAAACCAAAGAAGGGACAGAAAACAAAGACTACAAGGATGACTTCTCAGTCATGGTCTAAATCAAGACAGAAGTAACAACATTTGTACTTAGGGAGGAGTGTTGGATTTCTGTAAGTCCAAATGCTCTATTTCTATGATGCTACGGATTTCATGTATTTATGTATTTATGTATTATTTAGTAAGACTTATAATTCGACCAATAAGGTTGATATACTAGGATTCATGATCTGTCATAGATGGCAGTTATTATGGTTATGTTGGTTGGAAATTCGACCATGGCAGTTAACTATGAATGGGTGTGACTTTTGGTTAAAAAGGAACCATTGCATCCTTTCATTGGTGACTGTCCATAACCTATAAGTACTTTGTATGTAAACAGAAATATTAATCAATCAATAATTACAGTTATATCTTGTTTCTTTTCCCTCCAAATTTCGTATACCAAACACTAATTTTCTCTGCACAAATACACAAACTCACCCATTTTCACAGACTCACACAATATGGCTAATACTAATTTCTATATTGAAAATAAGTGGTCTAATCCAAACCAAAGATCTGTTGGCACATTCAATATAGATAGTGGAGATGTACCCAATTAAATGACGTTTCAGTTTTTATATGTAAGTTTAATGGGTTGTAGAGTTTTTGGTGTGAAATAGTATAATGATGATGTGTCAGTGTCACTCTATTTAACGCAAAAATGATGTATGCAATGTGGATGCCAATACATATACACATAAGGACATAAATTCATATGTGTGTCAGTGTGTGTTATCATCTTCTGACGCAAGGAGGCTTCAAGTAATAACAAATCTAGTGCATTGATCACAGCTAAGCAGGATGAATGTTAACAGGATGACAGAAACAATTGAAATGAAAGCCTTGGATGTTCATTTTGAATTAAAAATAATCAATTATCAGATTCTAATGTTAGGATAATCGCTTCACTTTTAGTTATCTTATTAATTAAAGGGTAATATACTTGCCAACAATACTTATGATCAAAGCATAAAACAGAATTACGCCTATTTATCCATCCTTAACTTAATTCTAGAGGCGTTTCCTTCCATTTCAC
The DNA here is from genome assembly GCA_014162995.1 of Artemisia annua. Lineage (NCBI taxonomy): Eukaryota > Viridiplantae > Streptophyta > Magnoliopsida > Asterales > Asteraceae > Artemisia > Artemisia annua. The sequence continues at coordinate 36,724 of LBNU01008665.1, read as the reverse complement.
ATCACATTTTTTCTTTGATCACTTTATCTATTAGTGCCTTAAATATACTAGCAGGGTACCCGCGCGTTGCAGCGGCGGGTACCCTGAAATAAAAATTTTCGATGAATAATGTATTTTAGTTTATTATGTTCTTTTTGAAAATAAATTTATGGATATCAAGAATTTCGTATAGCCCGTGTCCGTTCGAGCTCGAACCCGTTGGCCCATGCCTGTTCGGGCTCGAGCCCGTTTGGTCCGCACCCGTTCGGGCTCAAGCCCATTTGGCCCGTTGCCCATTCGGGCTTGAATATTTGTATAATGTGCTTTATTATTTGTAGTAATGAAATTTAATGCAGGAATTGTGTTTAATTTGGTTGTACAATATGCTTGATAATTTATATTTCTTATGTAAGGAGTGTTTTAATAACTGTATTAATTGTATTTATTGACCAGTTAAATAATTGACCACATTAAATAGCATTAATATGGTGTTTTGTTGTACACTATGCTTTTTGTCTTGTACGTCTGAAAATTATGTGCATTAAAGTGTTGTACACTATGTTTCTTTTCTTGTAAGTAGTAGTCATTATAGTTATTAATAACATTGACCACTTTAATAGCATTAATGTTGTAAGTCTGAAAATTACATCATGCTTATTTTGTTGTACACTATACTTATTTTGTTGTAAATCTGAAAATTGGTTGCAGCTATTGTACATTGTGCTTAAATGGTTGTAATTTTTGGTGAAGGGGTGTTTTTAATAGCATTAATGTTGTTAGATAGAATTTTGGTCTTAAAATGACACCACGCTTTATTTTGTTGTACAATATGCTTACTTTGTTGTAATTCTGAAAATTGGATGCATTAAAGTGTTGTAAACCATGCTTAATTTCTTGTAAGTTTTAAAAGTTTGGAGAGAGAGTCATTCATGCTTTATATGTAGTATAGATATGCAAACTATCTAAACATCCATTCTTCTAACCTAATTAGAAAGGCGTTTCCTTCCATTACATGTCACATTTTTTTATTTGTCACTTTGTCTTTTAGTGACTTAAATAATCAATACTTCATAGTTATCAAAAGATAAAACAAAGTTATCTGTTTACTCATTTCTCCTGACTAACCTGAGACACATTTCCACATCAAATAAATTTTTCTTTAGTCACTTTATCAGTTAATTCCTTATATAATTAATAGTTTCCGCACACAATTATATCAAATACTAAAACAAAATCACCTAATAATCAATTCTTCTAACCTAATTCAAGAGGCATCATCATCGATTTCACATCACATGAATTTTTCGAATGCCTTAATTTGTCAATACTTACCAAACACGATTATATCAAACACTAATTTAAAATCACCTATTTATCAATTCTTTTAACCTAACACGAAATGCATTTCCATTTCACACATCAACAATCAAAATTGACCATATCATATAATCCTAATCATCCAGTCTTCTAACCAAATTTAAGAACGTTTCCTTCCAATTCACATCAAATGTAAATTTCTCCTTGGTCAGTTTATCTATTAACGCCCTTTAATAACCAACCCTTTCCAAACCCAATTATATCAGATACTATAGCAAAATCACCTAACTATCGTTTCTTCTAACCTAATAGAACATTTCCATCCGTTTCACACTAAAACAATCAAAATCCACAAACTTTCACATTCCACATCCAAATTGCACCGGTTATCCTAATAATCAATACCTTCCAAACACGACTATATCAAACACTATAACAAAATCACCTATTTATCAATTCTTCTAGCCTAACAAATTTCACGTTCTATAATCAACGACCAAGCCATAGACCATCGACGGAGCATCTCTAAACAAAACAGAATTACCTTACCGATTCTCTAAACCTATCTCAGCGACACATTCCCATTCATTTCACACATAAACAATCAAAACAATCAAAATTCACATATAAAAAACCGTAACAACCTGCAAGGGCGTCAGCGCGGACAAGAATCCATCGAAAGCGGACGTAGACGGCCAAACATCGGCAACAGCAGCAGAATCCTTATGACCTCTAGGTAACAACCTCTTATACGACTGAATATACAAAAAAATAATCAAATCAAACACATTAACACCAATCAAATCAACCTCCTCCGGTTTCGCATTCACAACGGGATCCTCGTCTCGTTCCAAAACCGAAGCAATCACATCAATCACCAGCCTAGCATGCTCATTCGAGATCTGTAGCGTTTCGGATAAGTTCGCGGAGTTTATTCGGTTATTCGGATGGTTAAATTGAAGCAATTTGTCTCGAATTAGGGTTAGGGTTTGTGAACCGTCGGTGAAGATGAGTTTAGGGAGAGGGATTAGGCCGTGCTCGAATGGCTCACGGCGTGGGTGGATGTATGACGGTGGTGGTTGTTGCGACGGTTGTTGTGGTGGTTGTGGTTGTTCCGGTGGTGGTGGTGATGACGTCATGATGATTGGATGGATGGACGGATGGACGGATGGATGGATCTATTTGTTTTGTTTTTGGAGGGGATTCAAAGTGGTTATTAGTGTGTGAGAGAGAGGGAGTGAGGGGGGTATGTGGCGGATTGGGAGATGGTCAAAATGGAAGAAGACTTTTTGATTGATGAATGGTTATTGATTAATCATAGATTATTAATTAGTAGATTCCAGGCCCGTCCCGCTAGGACGGCTAGCTTTAAGAAATTTACTATACGATAAAATTAATAGTAATATAAGTATAAATGTGTAGTGACATAAATGAAATAAAAAATATATATATATATATATATATATATATATATATATATATATATATATATATATATATATATATATATATATATATATATATATATATATATATATATATATTCTATTATTAATAAAATCTATTATCTATATAAAACAAGGTTTTCTCAACTCATCTTCTCCTCAAAAATCTTCTAAATTCGACACGTGGCATTATGCCTTATCCGACAGTCCATGTTACTTTCTAGAGGTGGCAAAACGGGCGGGCTGGACGGGCACGGGCTACGGGCTAAACGGGCTATGGGCTAAACGGGTACGGGCTAAACGGGCGCGGGCCAAACGGGCGCAAGTTATACGAATCGCTTTAAAAAAGACCTAAAACAACAACAAAAATTCTTCAAACGTAACACCTCATTTATATTTAAGTAGCTAAATATATTAAAAACAATTTAATGTTCTCCAATTGAGAGAAAAACATGTGTCCATTATACTCATTTAACTTCTAAATGGGCAATATATGACCATTTCAAAAAAAAGAGGGGGACCAAATGCACCCAAATCTTTTAAAAGTTTGCCCATTTAGCCTATTTTTTTGAGTTTGGACACAAATTGCCACCTCTATTACTTTCGATAGTCAACAAGTCAATGGAAGCAAAAATTGGGCGGAATACCTATTACCCTTTTCATTTGTTACAATTGATAACAAAAAACACACACACACCTCTCTCATTCCCATCTTCAAGCATAAACCCTAATAAAAAAACACCAAAAATCAAAATCGGATCTCATATCTTCAAAATTGTTACCCCAAAATTATAACCCTAAATTCAATCAATCATCATAGCATTGGATCAATCAAAAACGAAAATCAACCTTCCCGTAAATCATCATTTTTTAATCGCAATACGAAAAAATCATGAAACCTAATTGGGTATTAATCAATAATTATGTCTTGGGATTAGAATGGAGCGTGTTTCGGTTGATTAGGTCGTTTGATTATTGACGTCAATTTATTCCGGCTACCTGATTGAGGGTATTAATTTTTTTTATATTTATTAATTGTCTTAATTACAAGTTTTTATTTGAACCTGCTATAACAGTTACATGTTCATGTTTTTTTTTTTTTTTAATTTTTCATTATTATGATTATTTTAACTTGGTATGTTTAATCTGTTATCAATTTTATCAATTACATATTCATGCTTCTTTAATGACGATGATGATGTTCGGGTCAATAATTAAAAACTGAATCATATGAAGGGTCATGCTATCGTATCGGCAACTTCGGCGTTTGGTGAGAATGGCGGGAAATTTCCATTCTTGAATCATCGATACAAAATAGTTTTCTTTAAGAACAATGTTATTACAAGGGTCGTCGGCTGGGACAAAAACACCCGTGGTTTCAAGTTTGAACCTTTCACTAACTTTACCACCAAAAATTTCAAAGAAACAGATGTTGTTTGTGAGTTTTTATTTAATAGTATACATTTTTATAGGGGCTGTTTGGATTTGCTTATTTAAAATGCTTAACTCATAGCCTCATATGCGGGTTGTTTGGTATTGTTGCAAGTTGCAACTGCTTAGCTTATATATGCGCTGTTTGGATTGCATATGATATATTTTGTAGGGGTCGATTGGAATGGCTTATTTATTGTTAATATGATTCGTTTAGTATTGTTTTACTTAATTAATCGTCTCTTTAACCTGAACTTCGACCAATATATATGTGTATACATCAGTGTAAATGGTCTGTGGCTAATTTTTCTCTATTTTTTTACCAATATATATGTGTATACATTAGCTGCAACCATGGTTTTATGAAAATAATAATGATACTATCTGAATCCAAAAAATAAGATGGAGTCTACGATTTTAGTTTATTTGAAGGTGTTTGTTTAAGCTTATCTTAGGGCTTATGAGCTTATTTGATCTATGGTTTTAATTGCAGGCAGGCAAATAGTTCAGCTTCGTCTTTCAAAATATCGGTGAACCACACCTACGAGGTAAATTGACAGAAGTTGCAGGAATGCTACATGCTGAAACAGTTTTTTAAATCAGAAATGAATGTTGAAGCTATCTTATTGTATATTCATGAACCGATAAAGGTTGTCTTTTTTTTTTTTTTTTTTCTTAGCAGGGCACATGACACTTGACCAAGGGAGTGACGGATGAGGTTTGGCAATGGTTACTCGGGATTATGCTGTAGTTTCTCACAATGATCACAGGAACCCATACGTAAGTTATTTTAAATGTGTCTTATTTTAAGCTAATTCTTAAACGTGTTTAACCCATTAAAGATTTATATATATATATATATATATATATATATATATATATATATATATATATATATATAAAAAAAAAAAAGGTTTCCTGAATTTACCCATTAGAAGGTATATGGGTAGAAACTTTCATCCATATTCTTACGTATTCCAAAAGTCGGTAACAATTTTAGGACATACATGTCTTAGGTATGTTTGCCCGTTATGTACCCTGATCTATACTATCGTGAACTGCTTACTATTTTCACTAGCCAAAAGAATTTTAAAAACCATGTTTTATGAAGCGATAGAGGTTATCTATTCAGAAAGTGTCACTTCAATAGTGGGATATTTATAGACAATTCTATTTTGATAAGATAATGTCTGTTAAGGTCTAAGTGCTTTGTTTGTATGACTGATATCTCAGGCAGCCGCAGTGGAGCAAACGATGATGTTGCATGTGATGGCTGCCATAAATACAAGGTACATATCACGTATATTTGCAATATGCCACAACGAGTCTTTTTGTTAACATAGAAGGCTAAATTATTAGACTTTGCTGCAGCATATTTAAGCTCATAAGGTCTCATTACAAGGCCGCTCCTATTGCATTTGAGGATGATCAGCAGGTAGCAAGATTATGACTGCCGCAACTCAAAATTTCAAGGTATTCCTATCTAAGATTATGGTTTTTTTGAAGCATGAACATGGCACTTTTAAAAATTCAATTATACTTGAATTTTCTAATCTTTTATTATTATTATTATTATTATTATTATTATTATGTTGTGTTCACGTGGCAGCCTGTTACCCTTTAACTTGGTGGAAAAAGTCAATTGTTGTGTTTGATGACGTTGACATTGATAAAGGTTTGTTCTGTACACCACGAGTTTTGATTATATCTGCAATTAAACCTTGCATTTAATGAACGTGTTTAGTCCTGTTTGTTCTATATGATCTGATTTTGTTAATTACTACTTTTCGGATTTTATGAAAAAAGTAATTTTGAATATTTCTTACAAATCTGTAACCAAGTTTAAGGCTTTGTTGGATTCCTCATTCTAAAAGAAGCGCCAATCCTTAAGTTATAAAAAGGTGCTTTATATTATGTGAAATATTTTTTTGCAAATGATTTCATATTTATATTTTCCTCTTTTTTGTGCATCAAAATGGATAAAAGTAATGACCATAAACGTTGCAGGTGCAGGATACTTTATGATTCATGGTCAACATGTAGATAATCTAAAAAAATATGAGAGCAAAAGGAGAGTACCAAATTAATAATAATGGTGGTCAATTAGTTACCTGTAGCAACTTCTGGTTACGATATGCGTCAACGATTAGAAGAAGGACAAAAAAAAAGTAAGGTGGGCAACGCCCGAAAAATATTTACGGTGAACGTTTAGTTACGATCGATGGGTGTTTGGGTTTGAACATTGCTTTATTTATAGCAGGTTTGACCGGGCTTCACTATTGTCATGTCAATCAAGAACTGGAAAGGAATATAAAAAGTAAACGCCTCAACAAATTCTTCACTTGTCCGTTCTTTAACAAATTCCTAATACCAGTGTACCTCATTTTCTTACTACACATGTTACAATGTATTACAGGTGTGAGTAACTGTTAGAAATGCAATACTTAAAAAACTTTTGAGATTGTAACACGGGCATTATCAAGTCCAACCTTCGGAAGAGACGATAGCTCATGTAACTAATTTTTGTTTTTTTTTTGGTATGATTATGAGTTGTATTGTTGTTTTTCGGTATCTTTATGCTTGAACTTGTCTTATAGTCTTCTTGCGAATTAGTTTCGATGATATTATAAGGGTAGCGCTTGAACCTGTCTTTATGTGAAAAAAAACAATAAGTGTCTGTTGCCTTCGTTTTCAGGTTGTCTGACAAGATTAAAAGCAGGACAAAAAAAGTAAGGTGGGCAAGATTATGATAACCAGCAATTAAGTTTGAGGATGATCAGGAGGTAGCAAAGTTGCCTGCCGCAACTCAAAATACTTAGCTCATACTTTTACAGGGTTGTATGACATGGAAGTGTTAGATGTTTTTATTTTGTAGCAACTGTTTCAAGTGTTAGATTATTTTATTACTTTATTTTGTTTAAATATATTTGTGTTATTGTATCAAGCATTTTACTATTTTTATCTTTTAAAAAATTCTTGGAGCTAGCCGCCCATCGGGCGGACCTTGAGGCTAGTAATAATCTATGAAGAACTTCTCTATATACATCGTTGGTTGTAGAATTGGTGTAGTTGTCGTCTTTGTCACAATACAACACTTTTAGGCCTCATTTGCTTTACTGCTACATAAAGGTGTCCTTGTGAAAAAACAGTAAATCGTTCCAAATATAACCCAACCTTAGATAATGTTTGGTCTTGACTTTTGTTTATAGTCATGGCAAAACAATGTTCATTTGATGTTGTTACACCCCTCTTGGACATTATAATTTTTGGTATGGCTTCCCTGTTACAGAAACGAATTATAAGAGTATCGTAACTGTTCTCATATAAACATACTTATTTGTAGCCAGAAGATAGAAGGATGCCATTTGCTCATCAATCAGTACGTTTCGATATCCTAATTCCAGGCTGTACCACCTCCTTGCACCTCCAGCGAGACATTATTTTCCAAAATACAAACATGAGAATCAGCCTCACCTGCACAACCCTCCTCTACGTTTTTAATGTCATCAATCAAATCAACTTCATGACAAGTCAGCTTCTCGTCATCATCTTCTTGTAAATCATTAAGAATGTTTTCAGAATTCTGGCTCGGTTCCAGTTTCAGTGATTAAGACATCTAGAAGTTTATTTGCAACTTTCTCATGACTACTGAATGAGCAAAATTCAATATAAACTTCAGGGACTACAATTCAACAATTAATTCGGGCTTGCAATCACTCTGAGATAATGGAATTTTTCATACTTTTGTGGGTGTCGCAAGCAAACAGCTGGATCGTGCTATAAGGAGTTATCACGCATTCATGAGGTGCTATTGGTTTCCGTCTAGTGTGCACTTAACTGTAAACAACACAAGCAACATTACAACACATATTAAGAGACCATATATATGACTTCGCTTCATAAACACATAACTATTTTTATTTCAAAATAATCATTAAAAACGACATAAAACATAGATTTGTATAGTATTAAACTATATTTCACTAAAACAACATAAAACATAAGCATACCTAAAGCAAGTGTGGCTACAGTCTACATTTTTTTTTTGATAAACGGCTATAGTCTACATTTAAATAACCTGCAAAGCTATTTTGAGTAAATTATCTCTTGCAAGTTCTAGCTATGTAGGTCGACTTGCAATAAAAACATGAGCTATTATAGTTATAAAGTGGTATAGTAATAAGTATTTTATATCATTTCAGTAACTTAGCACCAATGATTTATGTGTCATTTCACATATTAATTATATCATATTAAACTATACTTCACAATAGCGTGTCTATCATAAATGGTATAACAGTGTAATATCACTTTCGCTATACTAATTTAATTAAACTAACCTCTATCTAAAATATGATATATAGTTCAACAATAAGTGAAATGTCTTATTATACTATTTAAATAAATCAAACTATATTACGTAATGACAGTACATTAATATAAAGTCTAAGGCGGTAATCCTAATTAACTCATTCATATGAGTGTCTATATGAGTATTTGAGGTCATTATCTCGTCATGTATTATAATCACAAAACTTAAAATTACAGAATTGTTCATCACAAAATTACAGAACATTACACTTACATACATCATCTTTCCATGATGTGTGTTTTGGGTGGTTGGCACCAAATTATATAACTTCATAATATCATAACGTGATAAGTAATTGGCATCTATGTGTCATTGCAGAATATCTACTTTTCTTTGACATAACTCCAAATCTGTCTTTCACAGTGCAATTAAATTTTAGCGTTCCCACTAAATGTATTAGCTCCAAAAAAACGAAGTGGAAAATTTAAAAAAAAAATAAAAATAAAAAAATAAAAAAATAAAAAATAATAAATTATATTGAGAACAAAAGAACATGAAATGCTTGCTCACAAAAGGCACAACACTAACTTGCATATTATACTAAAAACATTATGAATACATACAAATAGAGCAATTAAGCTATCATACCAACAATTTGCATTCACGACCTATAGTATCACCATGTTGACCTATCTACATACATTGTATTACTGTACATGTAATGTTCCATGTCATCAACAAAAACGATTTAATGGGTTCAGAATCTCTTAACTATTTGATGGTTAAATAGTCTAGATGTAACTTTAGTAATACTTACCAAGACCAGCGGCCACAATGTCCGCACAATTCAAGTACCACCAGTTTCTTTTGATTTCATATTATTTTTTTACCCATTTTCTAAGCTCATTGACACGTTGCTTCCCGATTGGTGGCTGAAAAAAAGGGTAAAAACATATATAAATACTATAATAACTATAAAAATACATACACGGTCTATGATAGGGGTTAGCTGATGGTCTATATTGTACTATTGAAAGTGACCATCGACACTTTATACATACTGGTATCACCATCTTGACCTATCTATATACATTTTTAGTGCGTAAAGTGACCATCACCATATGCAAACAAATCAGTAGACACTTTAGACATGCTTTATATTCTACCCGTTTGACCATTTATGACAAAATTTAGGTGAACTGGCCACTTCCAATTTCTATACAACAGGAACCTAAAATGTGAGCACAATTGGTACCATTTCCTTTAAAAATTCCACAGAAAACCTCTTTTCTCCATGATCAAAGAAGATGCCAGATTAAAGGAGTACATAACTAATAATGGAAAAATATGGGTCATGAATCGTGATGAACTATAAAGTCAAGGGGTGAGTGCACTAAAGTTTGGTTTTATTATGAGTTTCAAACGTAAAGGAAAAAGATTACTAAGAACAAAAGAGTTTATATTGTCTGAATATATGGGTGACAATGGTGTAATTAATAATACTTTTAGGTCTCGACAATGAATAATCTTTAGGAATATATCCATTTTTCTTCGCAAAATAGTGAGCCAAACCTGAAGGAGCGATAGGAATATATCCATTTTTCTTTTACCCGAGCCTTTTGTATAAATAATCACATCCATTAGGCGTTTAGAGAAAAACATTAGGTACCTTGAGATCCCCTTTTGTAGGATCGTGATTATGGTTGATTATTGTGATTCGGGAGGTCTAGTATGGTGGAAGAACATGTTCATCATTGTTGAGTTAGAGAGACAAAGAGTAGAGAGAGTGGGAGGTTTCTAGTGAGAGAAACACCTTAAGGTGTGTATGTATTATGAGAAACAACCAACCCTTCCCTTGTGTGGGAAAGGGTATATATACACTTACAAGTATAGTGCCTCATGAAACAGGCTGTAGAGTGAGTACAGTGGGTAAAGACCCGACTCACTCCACGAATACTATTTACATACTAATAAACTATTAATATACTAACTAATACGATAACTATACTAACACTAATAATAATAACTAAGTCTACGAGCTATTTCAATGCTATTACATTCTTGTGGTGACCGAGTCTTTAATAGGAATATTTGTATTCCTAACAATCTCCCTCTAAGCGAGGTCACCTTTGAAATTTGAGATCTTTGTCTTCTAGCATTCTTTTGATCTTGTAGCTCGTAGAGTTGATTCTTCATGTTCAACACACTTTGTACTTCAAGCAGTGAACTTGTGATTTGATGTTCCTTTGGTATGTATGATCTTTGAGCTTTCTTTGAGATCATCAACCACCGTAAATCTCCAAGCTCATCCTTTGTTGTATCGCCGCCATGTGATGTTGTGACTTTTGGGCCGGCATGCTCACATTCTTCTATTTTAAGAGACTTTGTATCAGAGTTGCGGAAGCATTGTTGTGAGTCCCTTATCATTCGTGATCTTCATAGAGAATGAGTTGGCATTGTGAGCATGTGGCTATGAATTGACATCTTTTGATCTGCTGTATCCACGATGCCTCATCCACCATCAACTGCAACCGCCATTGGTTCCTGCATAAAACAGTTAGCAATAAAACGAAAGTGTCTTTGTTCACTCTCGTCGAATAAGGTTGCAAGAACCACAGTTCCCCGTTGATCAGTATTTCTACTGCCTGTGATCAGGTAGAATTCCGAAGAATCTCCTTGACAGGGTTTCGCAGCTGTGCTAGCCGTTCTCAAACCGGTGCGTCTCAAAGTAGACAACACGGAGTGAGTGAATCAGTGAATTGAGATTCACTGATTGATGAGAAATCATTTTACGAGAAAAAATAGTCGCGTATTATCCGATAAAGAATTTTTGTAACACAACGACCGTTTTGTGAGCAGGATCATATTTCAATCAGAAATACTTTTGTTTGAAAATTTGTGCGCAGTCAATGTGCTAGAAAATCAATGTTGAGCACATCGAAGGTTTTTCAAAAGTATTCGTCAATTCATTCCTTGGAACAAGTTTGATTCATTTGTGAATCGCACCATCGTTGCTTTCCAGTTGTCACAAGCTTGATCCTTGCAGGATCTCACATGTCACCTACCAAGAGCTTGTGTGATGTTCGCTCTAGAAGGATTTCCATCGTCATTGCGAATAATTGAATATCACTCAGATGTTCCGGCAATACCACAAGGATAATGCGTAGGACTCTCAATATATTTCTTACTTTCCACGGTGTATGAAACAGTAAGCATATTGGATGTGTGTCCTAATGAGATTAATGGATGATCTCTTGGCTCTAGACTCAATTGTGCGTTTTTGATCCGCTCCTGGAGACTGGGGAGGCATCTCCTGTTTAGGTACCAACATGACTCGCAATGAGCGGTCGATACATTACATAGGGTTCCCCATGAGAATGAAACAAGCTCTTTTGAGAGAACTTGAGTGGTTAGGAAGTTTAGTGCAGTGCGTCACTGGGTCCATGACGTCTTGTCTTCAATACCGGTGTTACCTTAGTAACCACCAGTAGCATATGAGTTGAACCCGGTTTCTGCCCTAAGGTTGAATAAGTGGAGGGCTATTTCTTTTCACCCTTTCTCATTTCGTTTCTTTTTAATTCTTCAACCCCTTCAGTGCTTACCGAGACTTCATCACTAGAACCTTATCGGGTTTGTTCCGGTCCTAGCTCTATCTCAGTCGGCACTTTTCCCTTTCTCACTTTTCTCCTTTTTTCAATCATTCCTAAGGACTTCTAATCTATCTAAAGGATTGTCCCTGGGAAGATCCTTCCGGTTCTGGTGGATCATGGGAACTCATACCTAACCTTAACCATCCTTATAACTCCGTGCATTAATGTAAATGGTCGGTCTTTGGTCTTTTTCCACAAACGCCTTTTGCTCCCCCTTAATATATGCATTGGTATTCGAAAGAGTTTAGCACATATGAGGGAGCCTAATATTGAGTCCAAAAGATCACATTTTATCAGATTTCTTATTTAAATCACATTCTCTCCCCTGATCAAAAATTTCAAACCTTTTGAGATTTTGGATCTCAATTGATTTAAATAAGTTACAAAGCTTTTTGGGAAAAGAATGTGGTCAAGTGTAAACTTGTCTGATAGAAGGAACATCTTTGAGCTCCCCCTCAATTTATGAGGGGGATGGTTATGTGTCGGAAAAGATGAGTTTTTGAATGATTTGGAGTTTAACGAGAAACTCATGAAAAATACATGCATTGGATACATAACCATCACATTTCAGATCATTGTGTTATGTACAAAGTGAATTTTGATGATACATAAAATTTTTAAATCACTCTCCCCCTCAATCAATGACCCATGTTAAAATTAAGATAAATTTTTGTCATTGATTGAGTGATAAATTTTATGAAAATTTAAGTCCAGATTGATTTTCAAACAAAATTTCATGGTACCACCAAGTTTTGCACAAATACTTTCTTGAAAAATCATAGAAGTGAAAGTATTTGGTGATAAAAAGAAGATTTCTCTTCTTATACAAGAAATGACGCACTGAAGCGTACATCATTCCGAGGGTGCACGAATATAAAGTAATTTACGCTCGGATGAACGACACCCTTTGCGAGGAACAACCGTCTTTTTGGCGACGTGTTTTCCCCATTTTGAAAAACGGGTTGCTATCTGAAGTACTAGCAAGCCATAATTTAAAATACGGGTTACAGTCTGAATTAACTGTAAGCCATATTTTTGAAGCACGGGTTACAGCCTGAAATGACTATATGCCATTTTGAAAGAGAATTATGAGGAACGACATGTTTTAGAAAAAACATTATTTTATAAAGTATAAAAAGAACTCTCGCTCAAGCATATGTATGAATCCGTGCCATTATTGAATGACATTTCTAGAAACATACATAATATTGATTACACGAGAGACATGTCGTGAGAAGAATATTTTTGGAATTTTATGTTTTGCTGATTTTTATGGTTTTTGTAGGTTTTATATTTTTCTATTTTCTTTTAGGTTTAATATATATACAAAGGATATTATTCAGTTTAAGAAGATGTTGACCTCAATACCTAGAAGAGGATATCGGTCTGCACGTTGTAGAAGTCAGTAGTCAACATCTCTTAAACTTTCTCCACCAAAGCTTTCGAGGCTCCTGAATAATCTTCTGAGATTGAGCCTTCTCACTGTGAAGCTTTGATAGATCAGCAACATATCATCTCACGCTTGAATAGTTCTTCTCATCTTTCTTCCTGCTGAAGGCTGAAGTAACGGGTACCAAAAGGTATCCAGAGACCACTTCCCCCCAAGTAGTAGAAATGATGCAATCAGTCTCATTACATGAAGCTCAGAAACCCGAAGTACACACATAAGTATTTGTTTACGTCTTTTGTCATCAGAAACTGTTTCTTACATCACTTCCCCCACGTAGTTGGAATAATACACCAAGAGAACGAGTTAAAACACTGATCTTTTCTGCGGTTATGACATTTGTCTTCCCGGAATAACTTCAATTCAGTAGAAGTGTAAAGCTCATCACGTGTACTCGTTGTGCATTCCGATGTATGTCTCCTTCCCCCTTGCTGGTTTTGATACCTCAGAATCAGCAACACATTTTACGCCCATATACTTGAAATCTTGTGAGAAGAACACAATAAGCCCAAATGTATTCTGTGAGAATCAACTTGCTGAAGAGCAATGTGAGCACATATTACTCCCCCCCCTAATTAGTGCTCTCCCCCAAACTGACAACCTTTCTGATGAATGCCTTGAATATGAAGAAGTCTTTTGATAATCAAATGCATATTGTCTTTAGTCTTCTAACACGTAGCAGAGAATGTAGAACAGACTGTAGACTCGACCTTCTTCAATGTTGTCCATTTGGGGAATAGGATATCAACATCTCTATCTCACTAAATGCATTCCAGTCATATTACATATACCAAATCAGCCCACATGTACCAAATACAAGAAGAAATGATAACACCAAAGTAACAGGTTGAGGCACTGATCATCTCTGCGGATATCAACTCCGGAATAACTGATTAAGCACGATCATGTGAACCTGTTGTACGTCCCTGATGTATACATTTCTCTCTCCCCTGATGGTTGCGATTAATCAACCCGTGACGTGCACATGAAGTGATAATACCAAAGTAACAAGTTGAACCACTGATCATCTCTGCGGTTATCAATCCCGGAATAAGTGATTAAGCCCGATCACGTGAACTTGTTGTGCGTCCTTGGTGTACACATTCCTCTCCCCTGATGGTTGCGATTAGTCGGAATCATCATAATGACGTGTACATGAAGCATTAACTGGAAGCCCTTTATCAATAATAATATTAGCCCGTGAGAAGATGTCGATAAACCCTCAAGAGTCCTGAACTGAAGTATTCAGGAGTCATGAGATGATGACTAATTGAGTTTGCTCCCCCTCAATTAGGCCATCGTATGTAAAGAGCCTCTTCAGAAGCTTGTAAAGTTTCTGAATCTGCTCCCCCTCAAACTGACCATTCCCTTTTATAGATTCAACACTTTAACGTCATGATCACGTTTGAGGGTCTTGATATTAACCATCTTCTTCTTTGTCTGAATCAGTCAAACAACTGGAGTACTAAATGATAACACCAAGTTCGAATCCTAGAAGTGACTATAGAACTCGAACAGAGTAACAAACCACGGAATATGTCAGAGTGGAAGACACTAATCTCCCCGACACAAATACTTAAGCTCGATCCCTTCGTGACTTATAACCCCAACATACATTTCTCTTCCCACGATAGAAATAACACATGCCTATTCTCCCCCTCAAAAGTGGCATGCTAATGACATTGTTGCCACAGTCGAAAGGAGAAGGACATACACTTATTCTCCCCCTGAACTATGGCATGCAATGACATTTTTGCCATAGTTGAGATTCCGTGATGGTTGAAATTTATCAGATGCAGCATAAATGTGTGTGTAGCACCAAAAACTACTGCGAAGAAGATGATTATTAAAGCTCTCTTGAAGCAGCCCCTCTTTTGTCTCCTCATCAATGGTTTAGCAAATGAAGAATTCAATGAAGCTCTTAATATGCCTAAACCACTTGATGAAATGTGTTAAACCTGATATGGAGAAAATATCTGCGTACAAGAGCCGAATGACCATTTTACAAACATCATCAACATGTAGTTTCTTCACCATTTCCCTTCTCCCCCTCAAAAATTGCATGTGCCTGTTTGCAATTTTTGATTGAATAAGTGTACGAACATGGGAAAAGCATGAAGCTTGTTGATGAGAATGGTAAAAAATAAGAAGAATTCTCTTCTTCCCAAGATAAAGCACACGGAAACATACACCTTTCTTTTATTTGAGGAACGGGGCCTGAAGTGTTATCTGCAGACGCCATAATGATGAGATTGAGGACCGAGGCTTGAACTGATGTGTTCAAACATCACAATGATGAAGAGCGAGGCCTGAACTGATGTGAACAGACGTCATAAACATGAAAAACGAGGCTTGAACTGAATTGTTCAAACGTCATTTACTTGAAGAGCGAGGCTTGAACTGATGCGTTCAAACGTCATAGTCGTTGAAGAACGATGATTGAACTGATTTGTTCAAACGTCATCTCTCTCTTTTCTACTTCTCTCAACTAACTCGTTACCAACCCCATTATCATTATGTCGGCTCTTTGTCGTGACTACTGATGGAGAAAAACTCAATATGATGAACTTGAGAATGAAGTAAAATAACTCGAACTTGTGACTTAAGCTTGAACTAATGTGTAACTAAGAGCGGTGTAGAGAGTTCGTGCAACATCGAATCTCTAAGTACTATATACTCTTCAACCAACCAACCATCAAGCATAAGACGTACATCACCTCTTGAATATCCACAACTTCGTGTAACACTGAGCACTACAACGTAACTCCTTAATGCGATAGTTATTTTGTGGTAATAGAGAAGAAGAAACACAAAAATAACTAGATATCCAAGTCTTTGTCATTGTAATTGTTGAAAGCTCGAACAAGGATCTCGAAGAATCTTCATCCAACCACCCCGATATCTTCAGATACTAAGTGCACGAACCCGTGAAATTTCACTTCAACCTCAAATAAATAATAATGAATTAACGCCGTAGTCACATCTTGCTGTTTAAATGCCCAAATCTAGCCCCTTTTGATGTTTGAAAATGAACTTTGATAATGGTTTTTCCCGATCTTGTCAAAAGCACATAACCCCGTAAGAATTTGTTTTAACCAAAATGCCATGAAGTATATCAAAATATCCAATACATGAAGTGCACACTTTATCCCTTCTTCGAAGTTGAAACGTATCACCAGAAACAATTAAGATCCGGAAATGCACTTTTCTTCCTCCAGGATAGTTCCATCATCACGGGATTTTACAAATCTAAGATTTAAACCGAGAAATAGATTCTTTCGCGGGATTTTACAAAATCAAGAAGAAACCGTGAGATAATGGTTAATTGAATGTGTCTTGACAAATTTGGTTTGGTGAATATCAGTTTGGGGAAACATGCAAGAAATCAGCAACAATTCTTCTCTCATATGTAGAATACTTTACAAGCCATACTAAGTGAAGTAGTATGAACTACTTCCCCCTGGAGGTTGACCTTATATCATCAATGTACATGTTTTCTCCCCCATGATGGTTTCGAACTTTCGGAAGCATCACTGAAGTGTACGACCATAAACACGAGAAGTCCTTGTCTTAAGCAAACATCTGGAAAAATCATGAAGGACATTGAAGGATCTTGAAAGATTTTTCTTAGACTGTGAAGTATCTTTGACATGCTGTAGCGTCGAATATCCCATGAGAATTGCTGATCACATCTCAACCTTTAAACCCATTAGCTAACAAACTGACCTCGTATTCTGTCGGCTATTGTTGTGACCACTTGGTGAAGTAAACCCGATATACCAGACTTGAAAATGAAGTAGAATACCCCAAATTTGTTACTTAAGCTTGCACTGTTGTTGGAAGAACGGTGTAGAGAATTTGTGCACCATGCAGATCTCTAAGTACTCAATACTATCCCGACAAAGTATGAGACTATCATCACCTCTTGCAATTATCCACAACGCCATATGCGTGTGACACTGAGTACTATAATGTAACTCCTTTAGGTGATAGTTAACCAGGTCTTCAACCATCAACCCCGACTTTTGGAAACTAGATAAACCAAGTCTTCAACTCAAATCTTAAGCACGAGCAAGTTATCATTGAGAGTCATGCATCCAACCAACCCCGACTTCAAGATAAAATAAGATCACGGCTTTGTGAAAGTCAACTTCAATCTCAAATGAGTCATACCCGATCAACTCCGTAATCACTTTGACATTTCAAGTACAAATTCTCAGCCATCTCTGACGTTTTAGTGAATCTTGATTAGGTTCTTGTATACAATACACCATAATTCTTTAGATACCCCCTGTTTCGCGGATCGAACTCCGCGGTGAGTTCGCTGGGGGGTTCAGGGGGCAGCGCACCCCCGAAGAATTTTTTGGTAAATTAGGATTTGAAAACTGGGGTTTTGTATGTTGAGTATTGTCGTTCTTGTCAAAAACGTCACCTCATGAAAATTAAGCACTTTGTCATCCTGGATACCGGATATAGCCATTAACCAATAATTATGCTAAAATTGATATTGCCTAGCAATAATTAAAACTCATTTAAGTCCATATAATTGTTGGCTATTTGTAATTTGTAAACAATAGCCCATGACAAGTCTAGCCCAGAAAGAATTTACACCAACATGGTCCACCTCACTTGTTGTGTTACACCTGGCCCAATATTAATCCATAACCCAATCCAAACATAACCAGGGTACTAAGCCCGTCTAACATAAACCCAACAAACCCTTACCCTAAATTCACGGTAATATAACACCACTAATCCTCCTTTTGCCCTACTTTCACTCACACTAAAACTAACGCCCCCATTATCCACATTTGCTCTCGTTTCACCTAATCTTATCAAAACCAGATCTAAACACCTCACCATAATCATCATCAAAACAGCCCGAATAACATACCACTCATATAAATCATATTATCTCAATCACAAACGTAGTCTCAAACACAAGCCAACCGTACCCTATGTCTTAATTTGTTGCTTAAATCCGAATCAAGAAACTAATGAAAAGACTTCAAGATCATATGAAGGATGTAAGGTAGGTTCTTGATGTTGCACCGTTTTGATTGTTAACGAACCAAGGATGAAAATAACATACTTGTTATATTTCAATCCTTTTTTGTGTTAGGATATGTAAGGAGAAGTTTAGGCTTCAAAAAAATTGATCTATGATGATAAAGCTCTTGTGATATTGTTCTATGAACCAATCGTAGATAACACAAAGAGAAGTCTGAGATCATGATTAATTTTCCTTACTTATATTGTTTATGAACCGAATGAGAAGTAAGAGTAAAACACGAGTTGTTTTATTCTTTCATAAAAGATTTAGGATACTAAAAAAATAGATCAGTGATGTGCTAGGTTCACAAAAAATCTTTTAAAAGATTGGAAATAGGTGAATCATTCTGAGATCTAGTATTCTTGTTGACGATTGCGTTTACATAATTAACGAGAAAAGGGATTTTGTTAGTTGTTGGTTGAAGTTGTAAATGAAGGAGATGGTGTAGGGTAGATTTGGATTTGTAACAGAGGTTCTTTGTTAGGTTGTTTGTTTAAAGCTTCTCCACACTATGTTTTTATTAGTACACTTAAGATCTGGTTTGTATCATCTTGGACCGATGATGGTTTGAAACTGAGGTCAAAGAGTCCTGGCGTTTTGGTTTGTGGTCAACGTGGTCCACACATTCTTCATCTTCATCTTCTTGTGACTAATCGCTACTTGTGAGAAAACTTTGGCAGCATCTCGTTTGGATATAGCTAATAGAAATGAATTTTAAAAGCTAACCGCTACTCCCAAAAGAGAGTTAGCTAATCGCTACATAGGACAATACAAAACCGTCACTTTCTTGTTTAGAGGAAATCGCTATGCAAAAATACAAGAAGGGACCACAAGTCACTATCCAAGCTCTTTTGTCCTTTTACAGAAGGAGCTAAACGCTGCCAAGAAGAACATCAATATACCAAGCAGATTACAAGAGTAAACCCAGATTTGAACCACAATCAGTTTCACAAACAACTTCACAAGCAGATAAAACAACTTCACAAATAGAATAGAACACATTGATAACATGCATAAAACAGATTCGAACCGCAAAAAGACTTTTGACCGTGTAAGAATTGTACCGTTAAAACTGTTTAGAACCAGTACCATGTTAAACTGTACCAAAAACTATTGAGAAACTGTTGTGAGTTGTGACTAACAAAACATGTAAACATTGAGAGAAAACAAAACATATTCGAATACAGTAACATGTTGGACAGATTTTGACAAGACATATACCACAAAAATCAACCATAATAAGTAAAACCTTGGCTCTGGTACCAATTGTAGGATCGTGATTATGGTTGATTATTGTGATTCGGGA
Organism: Artemisia annua; assembly: GCA_014162995.1. Taxonomy (NCBI): domain Eukaryota; kingdom Viridiplantae; phylum Streptophyta; class Magnoliopsida; order Asterales; family Asteraceae; genus Artemisia; species Artemisia annua. The sequence continues at coordinate 16,784 of LBNU01008665.1, read as the reverse complement.
GGTCTAGTATGGTGGAAGAACATGTTCATCATTGTTGAGTTAGAGAGAGAAAGAGTAGAGAGAGTGGGAGGTTTCTAGTGAGAGAAACACCTTAAGGTGTGTATGTATTATGAGAAACAACCAACCCTTCCCTTGTGTGGGAAAGGGTATATATACACTTACAAGTATAGTGCCTCATGAAACAGGCTGTAGAGTGAGTACAGTGGGTAAAGACCCGACTCACTCCACGAATACTATTTACATACTAATAAACTATTAATATACTAACTAATACGATAACTATACTAATACTAATAATAATAACTAAGTCTACGAGCTATTTCAATGCTATTACATTCTTGTGGTGACCGAGTCTTTAATAGGAATATTTGTATTCCTAACACCTTTATATATTACATGCCATGTGTTGTTGTCTGGCAATCTGCTGCAATGAGTTATTTCGACAAATATAGCCCACATAGTCAGAGCAACGAAATTCACACACCCTGTTACCACATACCCCACCATGATGGCTGCATTGTTCAGCACAAACCGCAGCAAAACGATTGAAAATATAATCTTTTAGTGTTTTGTCAATTGTCTTTCATCGGTGAGCATGACATGTAGATATTGTGGAAAACTAGAAGGGGGGTTGAATAGTTTTACGTCTTTTTAATTTATAAAACTTTGGTTATGAAAACTTCAATTCCAATTTTATATGATCTCAACTTGCAATTATTAACAACAAAGTATACTAATATAATATGAAACATGCAAGTAAATAAGTAGGGAAATAAAGGTAGAAAGATAGCACCGTGAGACAAGGGATTTATAGTGGTTCGGCTATGAATCTCCTCTTCGTCCTACTCCACTCCCTAAGCACCTAACTCGGGAGATTTCTTCACTATTTCAACAAGCTCCCTTATGACGGAGAGAACCTTACACAACTTTTGCTTACACCAATTTATGACACTAAGCTAAATGTCGGGTTCTAATTCTAGTTAAAAATTTGAATTCATATATTTAGTATGATGTAAACATTTTCCTTTATTACCAAAAGTGCTTTTCAAAAATATATAACATGTTTATATTATTTAATAAACTTTGTAATAATTAATTAAATACCCCTTTGATCATAAAATGTATTAAGCACTTGTTTATTCATATCTTAAGTGATTGGATAAAATGATATAAACTAACTTAATACTTGTTTACGTAATAATCTTGCGTTTAATGTTTTTACATTTTGTGATCGTCAAAAGATAGAGATATCGAAAAATATAAATAACGTTTTTATGCATTATTATATCAACAGATATTAGTGTAATATCCTTCCTGAGTTGATACTTACAACTTCCAACAACCGACAACAGGGTGCATACGACTCCACAATTCTTTAAACTTAGTATATTGATCTCTGAAAGCAAATGGATAACATAAAAAGTTAATTCTTCACCTAATAAGAAAATACAGTAAACATGTTCCTACACCTCTGGCTCATTAAAGTTTTAGTTTAATTGTATACTATATTACACATTAAAAATATCTACTCGTTTAAATGCATAACCACATCAACCTACATTAATTTTTGGTATCCCAAAATTTGCAAATACCATTGTCTCTGTTGTATATTTTATTCAATACATGCGTTTTTTGTTTTAGCAAGCAATTTTGCACCCTTTTTACTCAATTACTTGAAGTTTATGTGTACAAATTAGGATTTGGGTATAAATTTCATTATGCAAATCCAAACACCATTAAATCAAGAAATAACCATTTTAACAAATCAAGTCAGTTACCTCAACTGCCCCTATCGAGGTGCACTCAATATTTCCGTTCCCATCCTTAAGCAACGCTTAATCCCAATAGCCGTAGATTCTTCAGACTACAAATAAAAATCAGACCTTTTACTAACTTTTATAAAAGAAATTACATGATAATTAGTAACTAATAAAACTAATACACCGATACAAATAAAAAAATTAATTCAAGTAACAGAACTAATAATAAAAAATTCTATACCATTGCATAAGGAACATGGCAATAGAGTTTCACTTGCTCAACTTATAATCGAAATAAAAAAAATTACAATAAAATTAAACAAAATTACAGACGCTAACCTTTACAACAATAATTTGTGACGAAATACCTCCGGTAAACAACTCATGATGCTTCATCATCTCCATCCTAAACGCAACAAAACAAACCGGAAATCAAAGAATCAATTAAACCTATCTTTGATCATGAAAAAGAATGATCTTTGATCATCAAAACAACTTTAGAATCAACCTGAATCGGATTGGATCATCAATCGACATAAACGAATAAAATTCAACCAAAGCATAATTACCTTGTTCTGTAATCACAACACAACAACTGTACTAACAAATACCAAAACCTAAAAACACTTATTCTTCGTTGAGGATTTTTAGGACAAAAACTTGTGTATAAAAACCAAATTCGATCGATTACATAACCTCGTTGAAGTTGTTCAATCGATAAAACCCAAATTCCAAAAAATGCCACAATTAAAAAAAACCCTAAAAATCAAATTCAAAAATTGGTCATTCATAAAATTAATACACAATATAATGAATTAAACATGTAAACATACCGCATGTAGGATCTTTGATGATGGAACAGTTATTTGAATCAGCCGGAAAGAACACATCTGAGATTCGGTTTTTTTACTATACGAAATGATAAATATCACATGTAATTTTAGAAGCCTTTGTGAGTTTTTGATTTATGTTCCATCGATCTGATTTAGTTTAATAATTACATCGGTTAGGGTTTAATGTAGAGGGTTTGAGAGGAGGAGATTGTGTGTGTGTTTTTTTTTGATGAAGAGAAATGTTGCGAATGTAGTCGTGTAATCAAGTTCTCTCTCTCTAGGGGCGAATTTTCTGGCAGCCATAGCCGCCACCTCTACATCTCTTTTCCGGTCAAATCAGCCTCTTAAATCGTCTCTCTACCTTATGGTATGCAATCGATTTATTAGGCTGTGATTATATAGAGGTGGCGAGCTGTTTTGTATTCATTATTCATCCAGAATTCGTTCCTAATTGGATTGGTCGAAACCCTAAATACTGCTATCTATAGATCGTCACTTTTCTTCCCTTAATTTGAAGGGTTTGATTATTGTGATGTTTTTTAGGGTTTGGCCGACTTTGGTTGTTAGTATCGATTCCTTATTTCTTTTATAAGGTTCGATCTGATGGTTAACCCTAAACGATTACCTTTGTAATCGATTTTTAGGGTTTTATTTGTTATGGTGATCGTTAATCGTTACATGTTTTATTCTTTTACGATCTACTTGCTTGTGGTTACATATATCAGGTTGTGTACTATTGAATGGAACTTTTGGGTCTCGTTATTTGTTTGGCTGGTATATGGTGATCGTGGTATGTTCTTGCTTCAATCCAGTCGACTAAATCGATTACCTTCAACATGCTGCGTTCTTTTGGTTTTGCTGCGCTTATTGTTATGAAACCCTAATTTAGGGTTTCGTATATTTGTCTTCTGCTGGTTTGGTGATTATGGATCTGGTTGTGCTAACTGCTCGTCAACCTTGGCAAGGGGTTGTTTGTGTTGTTGCTTCTGGTTCTTACCTGATTGGGGTTGTAAGTTCGTTTATTGGAAGTGGGTTTGGAGAGAGTGTATGTTCTTTTCGTGGTTATGGCAGTTTGGTTCTTTAATCTGCTATATTGTCGATTATGGAAGTTAAGTTTGAAGGTATTCTTGTTCAAAAACCTTTCATGCACACAATCACAAGATGATTTTCATTCTTTCTTTTTGATGGTCTGTGATCGTATGTATAATCATATTCATACCAGAATATAAGGAGTTATTTACTTTGTGGTACGCAATATGATCTATTGGAAGTTAGGGTGTGCTATAAACCCTAGTGGCGTTTGTTTGTTGGTGACATGAATCGTGGAGCTGCTGGTTTGGGTTCTATGACGTTAATTTTTGGGCAGGTTCATCATGTTATCATTTTTGCTTGTGAGCATATTGGGTCAGTTTGATGCCTAAGTTTAAAGAGACTCTATTTTATGCATTTGCTGGTCCAATTGATACTAGATAGTTGGTCGCTTAGACCATGTTTATGCTTCAAATTCGATTTGCTACGGAAGTCACTCTTATTAGGTTATTAGATTATGCTTTTTGCATAATACTAATAGAAGACGCAATCGGTTCATGAAGCTGGAAGTTTGAACTACTATGACGATTTGATGATTCAAGGATTTGTATAATTGAATTGCATTTAATTTGTGTTATTTTATAGTCGTTGTACTTTATGTTCAATGTAAGTTTATGTTCATTGTAAGTTATAAGAATGGCCTGTCATTCTTATATAGTTGTAGTGGTAGTGTCCTTAGGGACTTCGATGAGAGACTCACTCTCATCCATTGTACTTAAACGTTTTGTGATTAATGTATTTTACCGGGTGCAGGATGTTCCCCTCTACCCAAAAAAAGAAATGTTGCGAATGAGAGTGGGGTAAGGAGTTCCGCCCAAACTGTGGGAAAAAAATGAACGGTTGTGATATATCAGATTTTACACGTGTCAATTGATTAGTATTTTTGGGGGAGAAATAATAGGGCAAACCTTCCTTTATATGGGAGGTAGAGTACTTTATTTTGTATCAGCTGTTTGGTTGTGGAATTTTTAGAAGTAACTATGCAGCCATCAGCAAGTTTTTGTTACGATCTCACATCGATCAAGTATGGGATTGGCCAGTCGTTTATAATGTCTAGGTGTTCCCTCCTCCTTTAAGCTAGTTTTTTGGAGTGAGTTCTACACTTAGCTTATAAACTGATAATTGTTATTCCTTCCTATCTCGATTCGCCTAGCAGTTTGGAACCGTATCTCGTTATTTCTGATACGAGTATATCAATTGGTATCTAAGCACGATTCTGGATAAAAAAAAATTTCCTTGTCGGTATTACTTTGTTCTGAATTACTAACCTATTATTCGTCATGACTAACAAAAAAGTTGCAGAATTAGATGAGGAAGTCGGTGCATATACAATTGAAACTAATGCACGATTTGATGCCTTAGATAAGAAGTTTGATGATGGTATTGGAAGGTTATACGAGGGTATTGCATCCATCAAGGAGGAATTAAAACAACTAATCTTGGGAAAACCTACACATATTGAAACTATGCCCAGGGTCGTTCCATGGATTTTGGAGGCCCTGTGTCGTAACTCTAAAATATGCCCTTTAACTGTGAGAGTCAAAATATTAATAGAACTAAAAAGACTAATTTTAATATGTATTGTTAATTAGTATCGATTAAATAGAAACCAGCTAATCTTGTTCGGTATTCCAAGTTATAACAACATTTCTATAAAGCATGATGTCTTATATTTATTTCTAAAATCTATTAAATCTAAATATTTTTTTGATTGACATATTTCAAACTGAGAAATATTATTTTTGTTGTGAAGGCTTTAATTGTTATAAACTTTTTCATAAGATATTTTGAATAAAAAATAATAAATTGGGTGAGGTATAAATGATAAATTGTAAAAACAAGAGGGTTATATTTAAACTTTAAAAAACGAATGAAGTAATAATAGACAGATTACAAGTTGGGCCCCACTTTGGTTGTCTTCTCCAACAAAATCAGATCTCATGTTCTTCCATTAAATTGAGATCAAGCTAAAAAAATTCTCTTACAAAAATCTCCAACAAAACCAGATCTCATATTCTTCTATCCTAAACCATCTGTCAACATTATTAAATCCTTCAATAATGATATCACACTTACACCAAACTTTTAAAAGTTGGAGGCCCCTAAAATAGGGAGTACCTGTGCGGTTGCCTATGCCGCACATGCTCAAATTCGGGCCGACTATGCCTCAAGTCACTAAGTCAGCTGCAAAGGTGGTCCCTTATATACCACCTATACATCATCATAACGAAGTACTGCGACGTGAATATGATGATCTTGGGTTCGAACTGCATACTCATACCCTTGAATTGAGCAGTACGATGGGCAAAAATCACAGGGTTAGCTTTTTTGAGACAGAAGGTTTAGTCAAAACTGATGCAATGAAAGTGAATGACCTGAATGAAGACCCGTTTATGTAGCATACAGATGGTGGTTCCACATTTGTCAACAGGATGCAGCCCACAGGTTTCGGACGAGGGTTCGGGACAGAACCACAGACAACTCTTGAAAGGGAGACACATCAGAATTATGACCAACGGATGAGGAAACTCAAGATGCTGATTTTTGAGGGTGAAGATGCTTCAGATGGATTTATAGGGTGGAGCGCTATTTTGACGTTCAAGGCGTCATAAGAAAAGAACGTCTTCGGGCAGTCGCATTATGTCTAGAAAAAGAAGCTTTACCATGGTACCGATGGTATGAAAAACAGGTGCTATTTGAGTTACTGGATCATCTAAAAGAAGAATTATTGGATCGTTTTCAAGTCACAAAAAAAGGCAATTTGTATCAGCAATTCTTATCAATCCTGCAAACTGGGACCGTGAGAGACTACCGAAGTTTATTTGAAAAATTAGCTGTGCAATTGACTAGGATATCTCAAAAAGTATTATATAGTACTTTTATAAAGGGTCTGAAATCAGAGATAAGATTTGGTCTTCGGATTCTAGAACCGACCGGGTTAAGAGATGCTATGCGGTTAGCACAAATGATCGAAGATAATCAGGTGACGGGGAGAAGCAACTCAGCTTCAAGGTTAGCTTGGAAATCATCATATAATCTGGGACAAATCGTTACAAAGACTATAGGTGATACTTTTTCACGCATGTCTAGTTCACTTTTTAGGTCTCAGAACTCAAGTAACAATAATCGTACACGAAATCAGTTCAAAAGGTTGATGGATTATGAGTTTCAAGAAAAGCGAACAAAAGGATTGTGTTTTCGTTGTGACAAAAAAATATGGACCAGGTCATAGGTGTCCTAACCCCACTCTTCAGGTGTTATTGGTTGGTGAAACCGATGAAGAGAGTATGGAGGAAGAGCGGGAAGTTGAAGATGTTGATCATGCGCACTTAGACGTTATTGAAGTATCTTTAAATTATGTTATAGGCTCCACAACTAATCATACTGATAAGGAAATATTTGTTACGCTTTTAGGGGGTTATTTAAGCCCTAAATGGTGATTTTATGATCAAATATTACCTCCAAGCGTTCCTTTTCTCTTTTTAGGTACTGATGCGCGGGATTGCAACCACGCACTAGGGTTTTACTTCTCAAGGGATCTTGAGAAGCTTGCAATCCCCACCAGGCAGTGTACCTGACCGATGTAGTATAGTGTAGTGGCAAGTACCGGGGGATTGATCGTTCTCTGCGAGAATAGTGTCGTTAGGATTGAAAAGCTACTCTAATAGGTCTA
>LBNU01008661.1:0-27965 GCA_014162995.1 Artemisia annua | reverse complement strand
AAACCATAACTTTTTAACCAACCCAAGTAGAAATTGGTTCCACGTCCAACACTTCCGGCAATCCTTTAAGCTTCCCATGCCTACTTTCTCGAAGATGTGTGAACCCTTTTATGTCCATGCTCAAAGGAATAACTGGTTCACTGAAATCCTTCATGTTCTCTTCATTAAATAGTCCAAGATTCCTTGCTATTCTCGAAATAAAATGTCCACCACAGAGGTAATTCTTTTGTCCTGTCGCTAATTTCCTATGCAAGTGCTCCACAATTACCCAAGCTGCATTCAAATGCCTTAGAGGATGTCTTTCTTCCAATGTTTGCAAGACCCATAAATCTTCTTCGAACACCTCATTAACACCAAAAGTCCTATGCAATATGGATTGAACAATGATCCTATGAAGCACTTGTAATAGTGGTTTCTTAATTGATGCTACTTTACTTACTCCATATTCCAATTCTTTCTCTGAACTAATCCTTTTCCAATAACCATTAGCATCAAAATTATTTCGACTTCTATCTCCGCTTGTTATCAATGCCTTAAAGTCCTTGTTCCTCAACTCCTCTTGAGAATATAAACCCAACAAATTTCCTAACTCGAACAGTGTAACATCGTGTTTCTTTCCTCCTAACCTGAATTTTAGAAACTTATCAGACGTGACTCCTAAATTTTTAACCGTTGGCTTCATTTGCATGGAACAAAGAAATTCCAAGCACCACTCTTTGTATATCGGTTCTCGCACGTTAAACACATTTATCCACATGTTTGATGTGAAGATCTTCTTATCCCATAGGACCCTAATAAGAAACATGTCTTCCAAGAATTCATCACAACCAAGTTCTTTCATAGATCCCCAACTTATAACTCTTGGTGAATGAGCTACTCTTCCACCTATCTTAAGAAGATTCCCATTGAAAACCTTTTTAGTCACTGAATCTTCTCCTTTCCAAAGAAGGTTTGGATGACACTCTGGAATTGGCATATCTTCCTTTCTTTTCCATGCTGCTCTTGTTCTTTTAGCAATTCCCGATCCACCTGAAACAACCTTTAGAAAAAGAAACATTCAAAACTCTCAATGTATCAGTAGTTAGTTGAGAAATCACTTATATAATAGTATAGGAACCAATAACAATCAACTTAGAAACTAGAAATCGCGTTTTGCAAAATGTCAAAAGTTTTTCCGTAGCATCCATCCGATCGGATTGAGCTCCATCCGATCGGATGGACCTTCTGACTCACTCCATCCGTTCGGTTGCAAATCGCAACCGAATTGGCTGGAGTTTCTGTGAACTTTTTCCATCCTCAATTCAATCTAAACGTTTCCCAATCAATCCAATCTTCCTTCTAACTTGTAATTAACCATCTTAGGGTGCTTCTAACATCTGAACTCTCCTAACAACGATCCATAACATATCAATACATCAACCTAATGATTCTATGAAACCAAGAACACCATCAACTCAAATCTTCCAAATTAGTGCTCTAATTAACAATGCAATATACTAACATCACTAATTATCAAGCATATAACTCCTGGGATTCATCAATTGCAAATAAATTAATTCTAAAAATTATACCCAATTCAATCCGAAAAATCAATCAATCAATTCTTACTCAAAATTTAATCAATTGATCTAATTCTTTTTGCAATACATTCTCCTATCATCTAATCACTTATCCCCAAAATATTACATCTCAATTCGGATTAATTCAAAAATACCTAATTCGTGACCTAATCTCAATAATCCGAATTAAAACCTAATTGAATGAAATTAATGATGAAACTTACTTGACTTGATGTCATTGATGATCAATTAACACTCCTACAACCTTCAAACAACTTCTAATGGTCGAATTAATGACCCCAATTTTTGGTGGATTGTGTGTGTGTGGTTTTCTTGAGTTTTTGAAAATTTGGATTTATATATTCAATTCCATCCGATCAGTTGTGAATCCATCTGTTTCGGTTTTGTATGAAATTGATTTTCAAAGCTCTATCACCACTAGACTGAAAATGTACTAGTAGTATTCTTTTGTTTCTCAAAAACTTGTATTTTGTATGTTTATATTCCAAACACACTTGGTCTACCAAATATTGGTTATCATTTCTACTTCTAACTTAAGACTAAAAACATAACTTAACTTCATATAACTAGCAAACTTAAAAACAACTAAATAAATAAATAACTAGATTAAGAGATAAATAACTAGATAGATAGATAGATAGTCTTATTTCAAACATGAAATGCATGAAACCTAAAAACATAAAAATAAATTGCATGAAATTAAAATTGAGAAACAAACAAATAGCACAAGAGGTGCTTTATTCTTGCAATCCTTCTTCTTCATCCATAGAATATTCATTCCTAAGAATGTCTTCTCCACGATACTTGTTTGATAGCTTCCTAGTAGTCTTTTGAGTTTTGAAACATCGTGCAAAGTTCCTTCCGCTAGGACATGTGATATCAAATTTGCAATGCCAATCACATCTCCATCTTCTCTTTTGTAAATGCTAGGACCATCGGATCCCCATTCCAAGTTCTTCAATTGGACCGGTAAAGATCCAAGAAAATCTGTCAATTTATTAAACACAAAGATGTTTTTAAATGGATTAAAATAAGCCTCCATTGCTAAAGCCCTTTCCATTTCATCCTCTATATCAAAGAAACTAGGTGTGCATGGACCAAACTTTGGTCTTCCATCTTCATCTCTTCCTACTTCAAAGCAACCAAGGTAATCCTCCTCTTGGTCCTCATCATTATCATCCCCATTACTACCTCCTCTAGGCTTTGGATAGTAAGTATTCTTAAGAATTCCATCGTCAATTGTCATAGTACCTCTTCCCATATCTATTATTGCTCCACATGTTCTTAAGAATGGTCTACCTAACAACAAAGGTAGCTCCTTATCAACCGCAACATCCAACACAAGAAAATCTGCCAAAAATGCTTGGTAACCAATTTGAACTCTAACATTTCTCACTTCCCCCATTGCTTTTGCCTTTGAATTATCCGCCATGGTGAGTTTAGAATTATTAGGTTGAGGGTCTCTCAATCCTAACTTTTGGTACAATGGGTAAGGCATAATACTAACACTCGAGCCCGTATCGGCTAATGCATATAAAGGAGTTGTCCCATTAATTTTAACCGGTAAAACAAAATTTCCGGGATCATTCATTTTCTTTGGAAGCCCATTCTCAATTATCCTTCTCTCCTCTACTTCATCAAAACTATTATCTTCCAACTTCGACTTTGCTAACATAACCCCATCTAACTTCTTCCTATAAACCATATAGTTTCTTAGTACTTCGATAACCGGTTTGTTTTCCATCAACTCACTAATTTTTGCTTCAAGATTCTCCAAGATAGCTTGTTTTTGCTCTTTGGTTAAAGGTTTGATACTTTGTGGTGAATTTGGTAGATTATGAGATGATGATGATGATGATTTGTTTTCTTTTGGGGTGGAGGGTTGGGTTAATTTGTTCAATGGTGTTTTGTTTCGGTTAGCTTTGCCCATCTTACAAATTTCATCCATTCCTTCCTTAATCTTTTCCATACCTTCACAAACATCAACAAGCATTTCATTCACACCTTTTCCTTCTTCCAAATCACTTATGTTAATTCGTAACTCCCCAAGTGCGAAATCCAAAGTACACTTAGTAGTCACAAGAAAATCTCTACCAAAGATAACCTCCGGTTCATCGGCATTAGTGTATTCCAAAACCACAAAATCAAGTTTGAAAATGTGACCATGAATGTTCACTCTTACTCCTTTCACTTCCTTCCTTCCATAATTTCCATAATCAACTCTAACAAAGCCAAGCTTATCAAGTACTTCCTCCGAAATGTAGTTGTCTCCATATTCCATGTTCAATTCCGCATCCCACGCTTTAACACCTTCCACCTCACAAGGTGTAGAATACCTCATGTGTGGAGCATCGAATTCCTTAGGTGGTGCTCTAGTAAAAACAACAGCCTTTCTTTCCTTCTCCATCTTTGGGTAACACATTTCATGTGGTAAGTAAGTAACATTGTCACCAACAATTTCTCCTTCCTCTAAGTCCATCTTAGCCTTTTCCAATATGCTTTCCAACTTTTTCAAGGAATCAGCGGAATCCTTGAACATATCCTCCAAATCTTTCCAGTATGCCGAAATCTGACTTAAACTCTCCATTTCAACTAAGCAATTACTAACTATAACATAACCATCAACAAAAACATCCAAATCATTAGCATGAGGGTTAGTTGTAATCAAATAACTCTTAATATGAAATAAGAATAAGTAAATTAACAAACTAAAACACTAAGAATTGAAAATAAACTAGAAAATAAAAATGCTAAAAATTTTACCGAGGCATCCATCCAGATGGATCAATTACCTACCTCCAACCGATCGGTTGGAACCCGCAACCGAATCGGTTGGAGTTTCTGAGAAATTTTTTATTTTTATTTTATTAATAAAAACTTAAAATCAAGAAAACTTTAAAAACAACCATTAATGTCTAATTAAACCTGACTAATTGTATTCTAAACATTATAAAAAAAAACATTAACTTCTATTTAAGATTAATAAAAACATTAATAACTAATCATAATAACCTCTTAAAACTAGTAATCACTAATATTAATTATCTATCATTAAAATTAATTAACTAAAAACAGAAAACTAAAAATTAAATGCACAAACAAGAATCCTAAAAATTTACCGTGGCCACTAACCGATCGGATGGATATTCATCCGAATCGGTTGGCTCTAAAAACCAAAATTTTTTTTTACGTTTACTCCAAAAACTTAAAAATTCACAAATTACAAACACTTTTTATTGCTAAAACTAAGAAATTAATCAAATCCCCGGCAGCGGCGCCAAAAACTTGATGGTGACGGCGCCGGATCATAAGAATAAAACAAGCAATTCAATCAATCAACAAACAAACGAACAAACGAGCACAACAAACAAATCCCCGGCAGCGGCGCTAAAAACTTGATGTGCGTTTTGTTAGTGCAAGTTTTAAAATTTATAAACACGATTTATCTGATTAATTATTTAGCACATACGAGCAAGTATACTCGTCCGATGTGGTAAAGGTGGGTAAGTCGAGATCGTCCCAAGGGATTTGTTGTTTTAATAGTAAGAAAATCATTTGCAAAACAAGGGTTGTCAATCCTAATTTATGTGAATATTAATTTAAAAGAAACTCAATAATAACTAAACATATACCTGTGTATAATTCCTTGATTGGTCATAAGGAGTATCATGGCAATTTAAATATAAAGTTTGGTGTAAAACTTGTTATGATGCGCAACTAAAAACGAGTAGTTAATCTATCTGTGATGTATGTCATGTTTTAACTACCACTAAGAATTCTATCACCTAAATGACTCCTTTCGGACATATCAAGATAGTATGACAATTCTATAATCACATGGTTGTTTAGAAAATCAATTCTTTTCTTATGAATTCCTACGAATCCTTTCGGTCCTTTTTCGTGATGAGATCTTCTCAAATCCATTTTAACAAGTAAATAAGATGAGTGTCAAGCATCATATTCCATACTAATTCGTGCACTAATGTTTTGGAATAAAAACAAGTTGAAAATCCTTTCGGACCTATTTTCCCAAAGATTGTTTTTACCAACAAATTAAGCAAGATTAGATGTTACTTCAACAAACTCATAAAATAGATATGTTTTCATGCATCACCTTTTTTAATAAAAGAATACTCCATAACCAATCACATCATACACTATTGCAAAAATTAATGTCATTGTTTATAACTTTTAATTCCTCTAATTCCTTTTGATATTTTGAAATTTGACTTTGTAACTCTACAGCTCCATCCTTAAAGGAATTTAAAGTTTTTTGACTTTGCAATTGCAATTCGAAAGAGAGACTTTGATTTTGACACCATTCAAGCTTCTTTTGTAGATGAGAAATCTCTTTTGAAAGTTTATTTTGCACATCATCGTTGTATTTCACAAGTTTCTCATTTTCACTTTTTAAAGTCTCAACATGTTCATTCAACAATTTAATATCATCAGTGTGATCATCAACAAGCATAGCAGTACCAGACTCATACAAAGAATTCATAATCACAGATAATATATCAGCATTAAGAACATATTCTAAGAGTCGATCAGCCTCTTTCTGTAAACCTTTGTTTTTTCTTTTTTGTTTTGAGATTGTTTGTTCGGTTGCATTGAAAACTTCCATCATTGATTTTACCTCTGTCTGAAGTTCCTTTTCCCAGCGTGTAGCACAAAGACGCAAATGTTGAACATGTGGCAAAAATTGTTTTTGAAAGACTTCTCTTTTTTCTTTTTCGTAAGCATTTTGAAAAGTTGCTACAGTTATTTCTGAGTTTCTTTCAATTGCTTGTTCTAAAAACTTTATGTCTTCCATAAACGTATCAAAATACCTCATGACACTACAACGTTTTGGTAATGGTTTAATTTGACCGGTGTCAGGTAAAGGACCATTTATTTGTGCTACCGGTTTAACAGGACCAACATCAGAAGATGAATCATTTACTTGTATTAACGACCAAGGTTGTTCGGTTTTCTCTTTCTGAGGCACAAAAGATGCATTTAAATGAGGAAATGTTGAGTAATCAAAAGGTGTATTGTAAAAGACATTGCTCATTTTAGATCGACTCTCATCCTCTATTTCCTCTTCTTCATCACGATCATATACAACAACACGCACAACAGATTCATCAAATAAGTGTTCGGCACTATACAACTTTGGAATTTCCTTGAGTGCTGTTTTTAGAAAACATAGTGTTTCGTAACCAAGAGCATAACCACACCCGGGAGGTCTTAGTTGCAAAGTAAACTTTTGAATTGTGGTAATGGACTCACCCATTTTATAAACAACATGTTTGAACTCTATTAGTTTCTTTTCCAATTCAACAACTTCTTCAACGTAAGAATCAATCTTTTTCCTTGACTTTAGTTTATGTTCTCTAAACTCAGCTTGACAAATGGACAACTCGGATTTGGTTTTTGAAAGTTCATCATTGAGTTGAATGATTTGTTGTTTATTTTCAAACCTTTCTTTTTCCATTTGTGAGATTAAATCATTTTTGGAAGCAGTTAATTCATGAAGTTGATGTTGTAACTCTTGTTCTTTAACATAAGATTTTTGGAAAGCAATTTCAAAACTTTTTTCTCTATTATCGCGTGTTTCAAAATTTTTTATTTGTATTTTACAGCACTCAAGGTCTTTCGTCAGTGATGCAATTTTGGCTTTCAGTTTGGCATTTATATCATTACATTTTTGTGCCTGAGTTTGGTTGGTCATAATCATGGTTCTGAGTTCTGAATCTGGATCATTTGAAGGTTCATTTTGTTCAAGGTGATCATTATGATCATCATCAATTGGATTATCAAATACAACAGCTTGGTTAATTTGAACGTCGTCATCAAATGTAACCACAGGGTCAATTTGATCAACGTCGTCAAATGTAACAAATGTGCTTATTTGCTCATCCTCTTGACTAGATAATAATGAGTCATTTTGAACAATTTGCTCCTCGTCTGATGCAGATGCAGTAGGTGAGGCAATATCATGTATTAAGCATGTGTTTAAATCATGTACCTCAGACAGACCATCAGTGTCATACACTGGGCCTGAATCACTCAGATGTAGTTCCTGCATATTGGCCATAAGCATAACTGCAGCATTTGCTTCCAGATCTTCCATGTCATCATCAGATTGAGCATTGGCCATGAAGCTGTTATCCTTATTTGTCCCATTTCCACGTGATTCATCCTTAAGGGCTAGAAGTAATGCCTCCTTGTGATACTTGCTGCCTTGAGTTCTTGGTGAAGGACATGCAGTAGCCAAATGCCCCACTCCGTTGCAGTTGTAGCATCGAATGACAGTGTTACCAGAATCTGTATTACCCGTTTCAACAATTTCAACCCTTTTCTGAGGAGCAACAACATTGTTTCGAAAGCTACCATTTGCATTAAACCGCTGACCATTTCCAGAATTACCCATATTACCACGAAAACCAGATCTACCAAAGTTACGATTCTGAACCTCAACTTTGCCATCATTAACAACAGCTTGATTCCTTGTGTTAGATGAAGAACGAAGACGGTTGTTAGACTTGTTGGAGAATTTGCTGAATGCTTTAGCAATGATTGCAATTCCTTGGTTCAAGTTATTGAATTCCTCTTCATCTTCATCATTGTTAGCATTGGAGTAGAACTTGGAGTCATTGTTGTCATACGAATCAGTTGAACCGACGTTGCTTTGCTGAGTAGAATCATATGTGAGTAGTGGTTGTGATGGATTTGGTTGATGGTAGTTGAAGTAATTTTATTCCTGGACATAAGCATGGTTTGAAGGTTGTGGAGTAAAGTGAGATTGAGCAACAAGTGCTAATGAGTTAGGATTTGGAGGAGGTGACAAATTTGCACGAAGACCTCTATCCTTGTTCACTTCACTCTCATGGTGCTTCAGATAATCAAAAAACAATCCATATGGTGCATCATGAAGATTCTTGGCCTGCCTGACAAACGTGACATATTTATTCCATTCATAACCAATACAACTTAGAAACTTAGTGTTGATTGCAATCCTGGGGAGTATGATGTTGTGTCGATCCAAATCATTGATGATATTAGTGAAGCGATGATAGTAAGACTCAAGTGATTCCCCTGATTCAATCATGAAGTCTTCATATTCCATATAAAGCTTTGATTGCATGTCTTCTTGATTCAATTCAGTGCCTTCCATTAAGAGATAACATGTTCCCACATATCCTTAGCAGTTTTCTGAGCATCAATACTTCGAAAGATCGGATTAGGTATTCCCTGAAGAATGTAGATCATTGCAAGTTCGTTTGCTTCCCGATGAAGTTGTTACTCTGCAGTGAGTGAGGATTCAGCAAGTGGGGTAACAGTGTCAGGTCTTGGAGGATTTGCATCAGGATCACCTGGAGTCGTTGTAGTTGGCCATTGAAATGGACCTTCAAGAATGACCTTTTTCATAAACTTCCCATGAGGTTTCTTAAGTTCAATGAATCGCAAGAAACGACTAGCCCATTGAACGTAGTTGCCTGGTGTGAGCATTGGAGGAATGTCAAGAGACCCAGCTTCATGTCGAGATTGCTGACTAGTGATTGCTTCGCACATTTGATCAAACCAATGTGTTTGCTTAGTTGGTGGAAGATTGGTTTGCATTTGCTGATGCAAGTATGGTTGTTGTTGTGGAAATTGTTGTTGGTGCATTAAGAGTTGATGTTGTTCGTGCATGTAGTATGGTTGATGATACTGTTGTTGATACGGTCGTTGAATCGGTTGTTGATACGGTTGTTGTTGCCGATTCTGTTGTAGCTGTTGATGCTGATGAAGGTAATTGTAGTACGGAGGTTGAGACATAATGAATGACTTGTGTGTAAATGGATCTTGTAGAAGGTATAAGTGATAAGCCAATCTCGAAAACTATCTCAAGTGTGTTCTCGAAACTTTGTATGTTGAATATCTTGAAATTCAGTCAAAGTCCAAATGATCTCGAAAGTTTGGATAAGATCTCGAAAATGTAGTGTGATCTCGATAACTCAGGTTGTTCTCGAAAAATTAAAAATTATCGAGAAAGGTTTGAGACAATTATCGAGAACACAGAAACCAAGGAGATCAAAGATGTTCTCGACAAAATTGAAAATGATTTCAAAAAGATCACAAGATTTCAAAAACAGAAAGTGATTTCGAAAAAGGTGTGAGGTTCTTGAAAGTTTTCAAGATTTTGAAAATGTGCCAAAATTTTCGAGATTATACAAAATCGAAAATATCCAACGAGTCGAAGTATTTTCTTTCTTATACAAGAGAGAAAAGCACTGAGTAAGCAACGGTAACACTTATGGAGCAAAGCTTTGTGATCTCGAAAGTTTAGGGAACTAGGTTCTCGAAAAATAGCCAAATTTGGGCAGTTTTTGTTTTTGTAAAAAGCAATCCAAAAACACGTTTTTAATCCAAGATTCTTGTACAACTAACCTTAAAATGATGAAATCTTAAAGAAAGTTGCAAACTTGAACTATTTTTCAAAAATCTCAAGGATCTCGAAAACAAGTACAAGTATACGAATCTAGTTAATTTGAAAAAAATTTGAAACTTTGTTGGTTGTTTGAGTTTGTAGCACAAGTTTGAAGACAAAGATGTGATATAAACACGAAACAAGCAAGAAAGTAACAAAATTTTTGGAAAATAACGAGTAAAAACAAAGGTTTTGGTTCGTATAAAACAAAAACAAAAAATTACACCTTCTTCTAGCGATTGATACCACTTGTTAGGTCACCATATTGTAAACACAAGTATAGGTTTTGGTAGAAATGAGATGAGAATAAAGATTGGTTGATTAAATCAATATGAAAGATGAAAGTGCAAGAGTTTCTTTAAGATAATGAAATAACCAACAACTGTTATGTTTACATAAGACTCCTATTTATAGATAAGGAGCTAGGGCAACACTCCTTTTTCCTTCCTATCCTAATCGTTTGGGCCTCAAGACCTTTTGGGCTTTAGGAGCCTTACATTGCATTAACATAAATAAGATAATAAACTAGCAACCTATTACATATTGTAGACATGACCGAGACTTGAGAGATTACGTAAAACGTGATCCTAACAGTGCTTCATACAGTGCTGCCTTAATCCTAGCGTGATAACTATTATTATACGAGAATTCTATCAACGATAAGTGTTTCTCCCATCCTTTTCCAAAATCTATCACACATGCTCGAAGCATATCCTCGAGTGTTTGGATAGTTCTTTCACTTTGACCGTCGGTTTGAGGATGATATGTTGTACTCATGTCTATCTGAGTACCTAGGGCCTTTTGCATAGATTGCCAAAATCTCGACGTGAAACGAGAATCACGATCCGATATGATAGATATTGGCACTCCATGTCGGGAAACTATTTCATTGAGGTACAACCTAGCAAGGGTTTCCATATCATCCGTTTCTCGTATAGGTATGAAGTGAGCTGATTTCGTAAGGCGATCAACTATTACCCAAATAGAATCATGCCCGTTAGATGTTCTAGGGAGTTTGGTGATAAAATCTATAGTAATCCTTTCCCACTTCCAAATGGGAATTTCAGGCTGTATCAATAAGCTGGATGGCTTTTGACATTCAACCTTCACTCTAGAACATGTTAAACACTTGCCCACATATCTAGCAATGGATGCCTTCATGTTGGGCCACCAATAGTATTTCTTCAGATCCTGATACATCTTGTCAGAACCCGGATGGATGGAGTACTTAGTTTTGTGGGACTTGTGCATTATTAAGTTCCTTAAGTTACCATAATATAGTAACCATCTCCGATTCTTAATACAACGAGTTCCGTCTGAACGTACCTCAAAAGCCTTATTCATCCCTCGTAGGTTTTCCATTTTAAGATTTTCCTCTTTGAGGGCTTCATTATGGGCTTTGAGTATTCGAGAAGATAAATCCGAATGAAGAGTGACCTAACCCTAAGTGGTTTGATTCGTTCCTTACGGCTCAAAGCATCTGCTACTACGTTAGCTTTGCCAGGGTGGTAACGAATCTCACAATCGTAATCAGCGAGCAATTCTATCCATCTTCGTTGTCTCATGTTCAACTCTTTTTGATTAAGAATATGCTGTAGGCTGTTATGATCGGTGAAAACTGTACATTTTGTGCCATACAGATAATGTCTCCATATTCTCAGAGTGAACACTACTGCTCCTAATTCTAGATCGTGTGTAGTGTAGTTTTCTTCATGCGGTTTAAGTTGTCGTGATGCATAAGCGATGACCTTATCTCTTTGCATCAATACCGCTCCAAGACCTCGACGCGAAGCATCACAGTAAACAACGAAATCGTCGTTTCCCTCTTGTAATGCTAAGATCGGAGCTTCACACAACTTTCTCTTCAAAAGTTGGAAAGCTATCTCTTGGTCTTTTTCCCAGACAAACTTCATGTTTTTCTGGGTTAACTCCGTCAAAGGTTTTGTAATCTTTGAAAATCCCTCAATAAACCTTTGATAATAGCCCGCGAGTCCTAAGAATTGTCGTATTTCGGTGGGATTCGTAGGATACGACCAATTCTTGACGGCTATGATTTTTGCAGGATCGACACAAAGTCCTTGTTTATAAGTGTCCGAGAAATTGCACGGTACTAATCCAAAATTCGCACTTCAAAATGACAACTATGCGAAATGACAGAAAACCCTGGCATTTCCATCTCCTATAAAAGGCGAACTTAGTACGCATTTTTGAGGTATGACTTTCTCACTCATCCCAACACTCAGATATTTCTCTGACAACATGAGTACTTACTCTTACGCCGGAGCTTAATCGTGGGATCCGTCCTCATGGTAAGGCTAACGGTTTACCTTTATTTGTGCAGGAAATATCATTCTTTACTTGGATTAGTGCATAAACCTCACAGCGAACGGCCACCAAGGACGGCCCGCTCCGGAGTAAGCCTAATTCTAACCCAATCACATTTTTTGCACTAACATTATGTATTTTAGGATTTTGTTTATATAAAATCTGATTACTAATATTTGGATATATGGTCATTTTTGGCAACAGACATTTGAAAGTATTTAGGAGCGACAATCAGTAAGCATTTTAAATGAAAAGCTTGTTTGGAAACACCTTAACAAGCATTTGAATATTATGTTACTGCTCGAATCTAAAATGCTTCTTGAAGAAGTATTCCGGAATTGCTCCAAGTATTTGGTTTATGAAATATATACCCTCATTTATTTATCTATCTAGTTTTATTTTATTTTAGTGTGTATATGACTTTTTTGGTAATTTTATATTTTATCATTACAGTTATGTTATCAAACATATTTTTTAAACAAACAACTACTGTTTACTGGTTACTGCTACTACTACTACTACGTGTTATCAAACATAGCCTTTAAGAAAGATGTATATACGTAGTCATGAGTTTAATTTGATATATATGTAATTATAGGCTTCTAAAGAAGGATATATTTGCAATTTCAGGGAAGGAGGAAAAAAAAACAAAAAAAAAACAAAAACAAAAAAACTCGGTAATAAAAATAAAAGCATTCAAAGCGATTGTTGTGAGCCCCAATAATTTGCAGTGATGAAATGGACACCCATATAACCATACACACGAAGAAACAAGATCTTTTAATACGTTGATTTTCAGTTTTGGACTTTTAGGTAGACCACTACAGAAGGTATTCCGCTCATTTAATCTTGCCATGATTGTCGACCATAAAATAAAATATCTCTATCTATCGACCTAGCTGTTTTTTTCGTTTATTGAACGAATTAAACTGGATTAATAACATCTCAACAATTTTGAGAATTATGAGTTAGACTTCAGTTATTCAGAGTTTTTAAATGCATGTCAATCATGTGAAACTAGCTTGTTTTGCATTTATTTCAAAAGAAAATGGAGATGCCACAGTTTTTTCGGTTAAGGTTTCAATCATTTGCCGACTAATTAAAACTTCAAAAGGGGTTTGAGATTATAGTCCCTAGATTCAAACCGGGTAAAGTTTTCAGTGGCATGCTCTATTGAGAGTTGTTTGCACAAATAGTAATAGAATTTGATACCTTTCACATTTTAGCGATCATAGTCGTAAGTTTTCACTAATAATTAGGCCACCTTGAGTGGCTACGGTCTCGATCATTTGACGACTAGTTTGGAATTTTGAGTCAAGCATGCAGACGCGTAGCTTAGCTTGTTTTGGAGTTGGGACGAGAGAACTTCATTAATTACTGATTTCAACATGTCTTGTGGGATGTATGAATTAGTTTTGGCAGCAAGTTATACACTCCTTGCAAAATAGTGTTCCTTTAACAAATGGCGGATGGCGGAGAAAGATTACACACCTAAATAACTGGCTTTTTTAGCATCTAATTTTTCCATAATTGTGATCAGCAATTTCTAGTTTGCACGTCTTATTGCGAGTATCCTTCATAACTTTAAATAATCAAATTTGTTATGACATGTTGCAACCATTTTATACCTTAATTTTGTTTCGGATATTGTTTGAAATAGACCTATGTGGCCTTAAAAATGACAAAATTCAAGCATGTCAAACGTAACCCTTATTATACAATTTATGACCAACAACTACAACACACCAACAACAAAAACAAAAACAAAAGTTTTAAAGAACAGTTAGACTTACTTTGACAAAACCACGTACAAAAGCATACCTTCTCCAACTCTCCCACCATTTCAACTCCACTTCCCTCCCATTCACCTTTTTCTCTCTAACTCCACCTTATCTCACCTCTTTAAACACACACACACATACACACACAC
Source organism: Artemisia annua (assembly GCA_014162995.1). Taxonomy (NCBI): domain Eukaryota; kingdom Viridiplantae; phylum Streptophyta; class Magnoliopsida; order Asterales; family Asteraceae; genus Artemisia; species Artemisia annua. Next base: position 13,675 of record LBNU01008661.1, on the reverse strand, counting down.
ACAAAAGTCTCCAAAAAATAAAAATAAAATTATCACATCCATGAAAACCACAAAATACTACAAGTTCTAGCAACAAGTGCATGTTGCAAACTCACAACTACAAAATGAATCCTTTTTCATGTTTCATAAAAGTTGTGTTGCTCATCACACTCTTCACCTTATCAGAATCAAGAAATTGCAACAACACTGACCATATCCTCATCTCAAAAGCCTTTGCATCTGTTTCAAATTTCAACACATCATGGTTCAAGTGTTCAAACACAACAATATCACAAATCAATCTACCTTCAAAAAACCTCACTGGCACACTCTCATGGAACTACCTCAAGAACTTAACTCATATCCACACAATTAACCTCTCAAACAACTCACTCAAAGGCTACATACCAACATGGTTTTGGTCAACTCCAAGTTTGACACAAGTCGATCTTTCCAAGAACAAGCTTGGTGGTGCAATATACGGATCCGGGTCGGGTTTATATTCGGCTCAAGTACTAAATCTTTCTTACAACAGGTTCACTAACTTAGTTAATCTATCCAGTTTTTCAAACCTTTATGTTCTTGATGTGTCTCATAACAACTTAAAGGTGTTACCTTATGGTTTAAGTTCACTCATGAAGCTACAACATCTTGATCTTTCTAGTTGTAACATTTCGAGTCTTTTAAAACCAATATCGGATCTTGGTTCATTAGAGTACTTAGATGTGTCAAATAACCATATGAGTGGTAAATTCCCTAATGATTTCCCACCACTTTCCACCATCAACTTCTTGAACATATCATTTAATAACTTTACTGGTTCATTGCCATATGATAAAGTTCAAAGATTTGGTAACACTTCGTTTATTAACTCGGGCATGTTATTTAAGCATGCGAATGTTACCAAAAATCATACAAAAACTCATCATGCACCAAAGACCATGTCTTTGCATAGTAAACCTAAAGATCCAAACCCCATCAAGAAACATGAAAAAAGTGAGAAAAATAAGAAACCCTTTTGGAAAAAACGAGTATTTTTAATCGTAGTCATATCGGGTACGTTAGGTTTAATGTTACTAGCTATAGGGGTATCAATATGTTGCGTTTATAGAAAAAGAAAGATGTCCAAGAAAAATAAATGGGCTATATCGAAACCGGTTAACCACCACCAACCTTTTAAGTTGGATAAATCTGGTCCGTTTGCTTTTGAAACGGAGTCAGGATCATCCTGGGTCGCGGACGTACGTGAACCTACGTCCGCGGCTGTAGTGATGTTCGAGAAGCCTTTGATGAGTTTTACTTTCAAGGATTTGATGGCTGCCACGTCACAGTTTGGGCAAGAGTCCCTGTTGGCAGAAGGAAGTTGTGGGCCCGTGTACCGAGCTGTATTGCCAGGTGAGATCCACGTGGCAGTCAAAGTGTTGGAGAGTGCTAGAGGGATGAGTCATGATGATGCTGTTTGTATGTTTGAAGAGTTGTCAAAGCTTAAACATCCAAATCTGTTGCCTATATGTGGTTACTGCATTGCAGGTTTGTTTCTTTTTCTTACATTAACTTTTTTTCCAAAGAATAATTGTTAATTTCAGAACATGCATTTACTTGTTTAATAAATGCACATTATGCGAAGAGATTTAAGTTCTTACTGTAAAAAGTAGTGTAAAAAATTTAAGCGCCAAAATGGTTAGTCAAATAGTATTCCCATGAAGGTTCAAATACATTTGCATGTTTGACTGTTTGTACAATTAAGCTATGCATTGTTATTTGTTTATTATTGTACAAGTTGTACGATTTGATATACACATTGTGGATCTATAAATAAATCTCTAGGTAACTTATGTGGATGATGTAGATCAGTAGATGCACTTGGAAGGGTGCTAAGTTTGTTTTTATTCTTTCTAAGTGAATATTTTTGGCCGATTATATGTCCCTAGTTGCACACTTTAAATAATAGAGGACATACTTGGATGATGTACAATCTTGTGTCACATTCTACCTATACTTGCATTTCTTGAATCTAGGTAATTTACAATATATGTGTTTAGTTGACTTGACGAACTTTAGTTTTTTAGTTTCATGAGTTATCATCATATTTAAGCTATAAGATCACATTAATTTGTAAAATGGATCCTTTTGACTCCCAAACCTTTCCCCCTTCTTTGGGGTGTGTATGTTTTCATGATTTAAATTGTCCACTAGGAAGTACTTTGATTAAGAAAAAAACCATTTGGGTTGTTCACCTTTAAAGTCAAAACAGATCCATGTGAAAGGAAGATTATGAGGGGGCAGTAAAAGGGCAGTGATGGAAAAAGTCAGTCAGAAATTTGCAATAAAGAAACAAAATTTGAATGCAAATACTCCAAAATAGACCATCTTTATTTTCTGAAGTGAATTTGTACGACAAATTTTGAACAAATTATATCTGGAGTAAATTGCAAACGCAGTCCTTGTGATTCTGCCAAATTGCATGTTTTGTCCCTATTTTTCCGAAAGTGGAGGCAATATCCTATGAGAAACTTACGAGTTCAATTTTACTCTGGACAAACTGAAATGACCAAATTGCCTTTGTATTCTCTCTTTAATCATAAAAAGAAGATGGGCATTTTGGTCATTTTATTTTGGCTAGGGACGAAAATTGCACTCTTAAATTTTCCACATAGACGGCACTTGCACTTTCGGAAAAGCAAGGACGAAACAGCAATTTGGCCGAACCACAAGAACGATTTTTGTAATTTTCTCTTGTATCTGATTTGATTTATAAATATTTTTGTAAGATTTTTTATTTTACAAACAAAAAAATGGTAAAATGAGTTGAGCATGTTTAAAGGTTTGGAATGATGAAATGTCATTTATAACATGTTCCAATAAGTTCCTACAAAACCTGTGAAAATGTAGAAAGAGTGAAATCATTTATTGAGCTAATAACTGACCTCAACTACTTGTATAATTTTGCTCTGGTATTCAATGAACAATTTATAGTTATAGTCATTCATAATTTCATAGGTCATTTAGTACGTTTGCTCGGTATTTATTGCATTTTCTAACTCAGTCTTAGAAATAATTTTTATGGCACAATAGCACATCCGCACATTATTATTTGGGGTTGTTTAACAAGTCACTTGGCAATTTAGATCATTAAAATGATCTTTTTACGGATCATTTTATTTAGTTTAGTGACCCTTGTTCCATGTAAATTAGTAAAGTACTTGATGTATAACAAATGTCATACTAGTTGATTAACCATTATACTGCCTGATGTAGGTAATGAAAAGCTAGTGTTGTACGAGTTCATGGCCAACGGTGATCTCCACCGTTGGCTACAAGACCTTCCAACAGGCAAAACAAACATCGAAGATTGGAGTACCGATACATGGGAGTACCCAATTGACTCATCATCACCCGAAAAAATGGAATGGCGAACACGTCACAACATTGCAGTGGGAATAGCCCGTGGCCTAGCCTATCTCCATCACGCCCAATCGGTCCCAATAGTCCACGGCCATCTCGTCCCTTCCAACATCCTACTCTCGGATTACCTCGATCCTCGAATAGCCGACGTTGGACTGAGTCATAACCAAGTCAACTCACCTTCCACCGATTCTGACGTATATAGTTTTGGAGTCGTACTAATTGAGTTGTTAACGGGTCAAACGAGTTCAGAAGAAATGGTTACAAAAACAAGAAAATTAGTCCGCGACGGACGAGGTGTGGACGCCTTGGACTCGAGGCTGCGACTTGGTGACAACTCAGTGAGTGAAATGGTTGAGTGTCTCCGAGTTGGATATTTGTGTACTGCCGAGTCACCAGGGAAAAGACCTACAATGCAACAAGTTTTAGGGATGCTAAAAGACATACATCCCCTCACAACTGATTAAACTGACTTTTTTTTTTTGTTTTTTTCTTTTTAACTTTGTTTTGTCATTTCATACTTTTTAACTGAGGAAATTTAGAAGATTTGTATTTTGGTGGGTTATACATTGTGCATGTAAATTTGTAACTTTTTGGATTTTGGTTATTTAGTTGAAGGTTAACCACTGTCCACTGTAAGTTCTGCGGATTGATTTGAGTGTGGTTGCTTTCAAATGGGTGTGTACGTATTTGGCAGCTAAGTAAAGTCCAACTTCCATTTATGTTAAACGTGGAGTCAAATCCGAATACAGTATATGTGTATGATGCAACATATCTCAGTAGAGAAAGTCACGTGATAGCCACGTGATCCAGTAAAATTACCTATTCAAAAACTACATTAAAATTGCTTGAAAAAAATAATAATAATAAAACACGACACATTAAAAACTAAAATCACTTGTACTTAGGGGCAGCGTTTTGAAACCCGGATCGACCCGGCCGGGTTAACCGGTTCGCCCGGTTCCGGCTAAAAAAAGGGTCAAAAAAATCCGGGTTAACCGGTTAGACCTGTCGGGTTTTGAGTGACCCGGGTCAACCCGGTTCTCGAAACCCGCCCGGGTTTCGTTTTTTCAAATTTTTTTAATAAAAACCCGGATTGACCCGGAGGTCGAACCGATTGACCCAGTCGAAACAATAAAAAAATAATAAATTGAAAACCGGGTTGACCCGGCGGTCGAACCGGTTGACCCGGTGCTCGGTGACTGGACCGGATCAATTTCAAACCCGGATTGCTTAGGGTTAGGGTTAGGGGTTTTTTTTTTTTTCTTTTTTAGATAAAAGAGTCTGTGGACTCCACATCTATATGAGCCACTTATTGGAGAGGGCATTACAATTTATGCCTTGTGGATATAGACCAACTAAGGTAAATAGTAAGTCCCACTTAAAAAAGAAATAAGATTAAGAGTTAACTACATTTTTGGTCCCCGTGGTTTACCGGGTATAACGGTTTTGGTCCAATAGTTTAAAAAGTAACGGATCTAGTCCAGAACCCGATGACCCGTAACACTTTTGGTCCAATATTCGTTGACCATAGGTTTGACTAGTTAAAAAAACAGGATATGACTAAAATACCCTCACCGTTACGCACAGAATTTGCACCATTCGTCCCTGAGCTAACGGCCGTCAGTCCTGTTACTTTNGATGGCTGCCACGTCACAGTTTGGGCAAGAGTCCCTGTTGGCAGAAGGAAGTTGTGGGCCCGTGTACCGAGCTGTATTGCCAGGTGAGATCCACGTGGCAGTCAAAGTGTTGGAGAGTGCTAGAGGGATGAGTCATGATGATGCTGTTTGTATGTTTGAAGAGTTGTCAAAGCTTAAACATCCAAATCTGTTGCCTATATGTGGTTACTGCATTGCAGGTTTGTTTCTTTTTCTTACATTAACTTTTTTTCCAAAGAATAATTGTTAATTTCAGAACATGCATTTACTTGTTTAATAAATGCACATTATGCGAAGAGATTTAAGTTCTTACTGTAAAAAGTAGTGTAAAAAATTTAAGCGCCAAAATGGTTAGTCAAATAGTATTCCCATGAAGGTTCAAATACATTTGCATGTTTGACTGTTTGTACAATTAAGCTATGCATTGTTATTTGTTTATTATTGTACAAGTTGTACGATTTGATATACACATTGTGGATCTATAAATAAATCTCTAGGTAACTTATGTGGATGATGTAGATCAGTAGATGCACTTGGAAGGGTGCTAAGTTTGTTTTTATTCTTTCTAAGTGAATATTTTTGGCCGATTATATGTCCCTAGTTGCACACTTTAAATAATAGAGGACATACTTGGATGATGTACAATCTTGTGTCACATTCTACCTATACTTGCATTTCTTGAATCTAGGTAATTTACAATATATGTGTTTAGTTGACTTGACGAACTTTAGTTTTTTAGTTTCATGAGTTATCATCATATTTAAGCTATAAGATCACATTAATTTGTAAAATGGATCCTTTTGACTCCCAAACCTTTCCCCCTTCTTTGGGGTGTGTATGTTTTCATGATTTAAATTGTCCACTAGGAAGTACTTTGATTAAGAAAAAAACCATTTGGGTTGTTCACCTTTAAAGTCAAAACAGATCCATGTGAAAGGAAGATTATTAGGGGGCAGTAAAAGGGCAGTGATGGAAAAAGTCAGTCAGAAATTTGCAATAAAGAAACAAAATTTGAATGCAAATACTCCAAAATAGACCATCTTTATTTTCTGAAGTGAATTTGTACGACAAAATTTTGAACAAATTATATCTGGAGTAAATTGCAAACGCAGTCCTTGTGATTCTGCCAAATTGCATGTTTTGTCCCTATTTTTCCGAAAGTGGAGGCAATATCCTATGAGAAACTTACGAGTTCAATTTTACTCTGGACAAACTGAAATGACCAAATTGCCTTTGTATTCTCTCTTTAATCATAAAAAGAAGATGGGCATTTTGGTCATTTTATTTTGGCTAGGGACGAAAATTGCACTCTTAAATTTTCCACATAGACGGCACTTGCACTTTCGGAAAAGCAAGGACGAAACAGCAATTTGGCCGAACCACAAGAACGATTTTTGTAATTTTCTCTTGTATCTGATTTGATTTATAAATATTTTTGTAAGATTTTTTATTTTACAAACAAAAAAATGGTAAAATGAGTTGAGCATGTTTAAAGGTTTGGAATGATGAAATGTCATTTATAACATGTTCCAATAAGTTCCTACAAAACCTGTGAAAATGTAGAAAGAGTGAAATCATTTATTGAGCTAATAACTGACCTCAACTACTTGTATAATTTTGCTCTGGTATTCAATGAACAATTTATAGTTATAGTCATTCATAATTTCATAGGTCATTTAGTACGTTTGCTCGGTATTTATTGCATTTTCTAACTCAGTCTTAGAAATAATTTTTATGGCACAATAGCACATCCGCACATTATTATTTGGGGTTGTTTAACAAGTCACTTGGCAATTTAGATCATTAAAATGATCTTTTTACGGATCATTTTATTTAGTTTAGTGACCCTTGTTCCATGTAAATTAGTAAAGTACTTGATGTATAACAAATGTCATACTAGTTGATTAACCATTATACTGCCTGATGTAGGTAATGAAAAGCTAGTGTTGTACGAGTTCATGGCCAACGGTGATCTCCACCGTTGGCTACAAGACCTTCCAACAGGCAAAACAAACATCGAAGATTGGAGTACCGATACATGGGAGTACCCAATTGACTCATCATCACCCGAAAAAATGGAATGGCGAACACGTCACAACATTGCAGTGGGAATAGCCCGTGGCCTAGCCTATCTCCATCACGCCCAATCGGTCCCAATAGTCCACGGCCATCTCGTCCCTTCCAACATCCTACTCTCGGATTACCTCGATCCTCGAATAGCCGACGTTGGACTGAGTCATAACCAAGTCAACTCACCTTCCACCGATTCTGACGTATATAGTTTTGGAGTCGTACTAATTGAGTTGTTAACGGGTCAAACGAGTTCAGAAGAAATGGTTACAAAAACAAGAAAATTAGTCCGCGACGGACGAGGTGTGGACGCCTTGGACTCGAGGCTGCGACTTGGTGACAACTCAGTGAGTGAAATGGTTGAGTGTCTCCGAGTTGGATATTTGTGTACTGCCGAGTCACCAGGGAAAAGACCTACAATGCAACAAGTTTTAGGGATGCTAAAAGACATACATCCCCTCACAACTGATTAAACTGACTTTTTTTTTTTGTTTTTTTCTTTTTAACTTTGTTTTGTCATTTCATACTTTTTAACTGAGGAAATTTAGAAGATTTGTATTTTGGTGGGTTATACATTGTGCATGTAAATTTGTAACTTTTTGGATTTTGGTTATTTAGTTGAAGGTTAACCACTGTCCACTGTAAGTTCTGCGGATTGATTTGAGTGTGGTTGCTTTCAAATGGGTGTGTACGTATTTGGCAGCTAAGTAAAGTCCAACTTCCATTTATGTTAAACGTGGAGTCAAATCCGAATACAGTATATGTGTATGATGCAACATATCTCAGTAGAGAAAGTCACGTGATAGCCACGTGATCCAGTAAAATTACCTATTCAAAAACTACATTAAAATTGCTTGAAAAAAATAATAATAATAAAACACGACACATTAAAAACTAAAATCACTTGTACTTAGGGGCAGCGTTTTGAAACCCGGATCGACCCGGCCGGGTTAACCGGTTCGCCCGGTTCCGGCTAAAAAAAGGGTCAAAAAAATCCGGGTTAACCGGTTAGACCTGTCGGGTTTTGAGTGACCCGGGTCAACCCGGTTCTCGAAACCCGCCCGGGTTTCGTTTTTTCAAATTTTTTTAATAAAAACCCGGATTGACCCGGAGGTCGAACCGATTGACCCAGTCGAAACAATAAAAAAATAATAAATTGAAAACCGGGTTGACCCGGCGGTCGAACCGGTTGACCCGGTGCTCGGTGACTGGACCGGATCAATTTCAAACCCGGATTGCTTAGGGTTAGGGTTAGGGGTTTTTTTTTTTTTCTTTTTTAGATAAAAGAGTCTGTGGACTCCACATCTATATGAGCCACTTATTGGAGAGGGCATTACAATTTATGCCTTGTGGATATAGACCAACTAAGGTAAATAGTAAGTCCCACTTAAAAAAGAAATAAGATTAAGAGTTAACTACATTTTTGGTCCCCGTGGTTTACCGGGTATAACGGTTTTGGTCCAATAGTTTAAAAAGTAACGGATCTAGTCCAGAACCCGATGACCCGTAACACTTTTGGTCCAATATTCGTTGACCATAGGTTTGACTAGTTAAAAAAACAGGATATGACTAAAATACCCTCACCGTTACGCACAGAATTTGCACCATTCGTCCCTGAGCTAACGGCAATATTAAATGGTTTTATGGACCCATTCTCTTATCTAAAAAAAAAAAAAAAAAACAAAAAAAAAAAAAAAAAAAAAAACAAACACATTGGCCATGTTTCTTTTTTTGTTATGCCTCTTAATCACCACTTGCTATATAATATTGTTTTTTTTATATTCTGGGCCCAAAAATTCCCTTGTACATCTGCCTCATAGAGTGTCAAATATATAACTAGTCTCAATTAAGAGGTATTAAAAAAAGTGGGACCCACTATATTTATAAACCTCTTACCCAAATAAAAAAAAGAACACCCCACGTCTACTATTATAAGGATGTTAATTTTTAAGGTAAACAACATTTATTAACCATCTACCTCTCTCTCATGTATCATTATGCATAACGTAAGAGCGGAAGGTGTAGTGACAAGGTTAGGTTCGTCATTTGTGGCCCACGGCATGCCACATCAATTTAACAAACCTTCACAACTAACCCCCCTCACCAACAACTAACCTCAACTTACTCATTTGGGCCCACCACTTACAACTTTATTTTTTTATTCATTTCATTAAATAAACTAAATTCATTTCATTAAATTAAAAATACAATACAAGAAAATAAAAACATACGAAACGTAAAATAACGATACGGTTAAAAAAAACCAATACGGAAATACAAATACAGACGATATGGAAATACAAAAGCCGTTAAGCATTCTATCTGTTCCATATGGAGCTGTTTCTCAAAATGAACCACACATGAATATATTTGAAGCCTCGCCCACTAAAGCTTTCTTTAAAAATGTTCATTGCATTGTGAAAACGATAATTGTCCTGACTTGTACGCTGCAAATTCAAGTAAATTCATTGAATTTTTGACATTCACTGGTAAGTCTTGCCCACTTAGCCGTTATCTGGTTTTTGTTACGAAAATCACCGTCAGATTGGTTGTTGAACCTTTCTACAACCTCATTCCAAAAAGAGGATTCGACACAGTATTGGGAAACTTCAAACCACATGTCAGCTAGCAAGTTTTCTTCTTCAATAGACGAACGATTAGTCATTGTAAAATGGTTTAGAAAGTGAAGTGTGTGCAAAATAGTATGTTATGGTATGCTTTATATAGGGGTGTTTAGAAATTCAAATTTCAAAAAATGAGCGGGATATATGTAAAATTCAAATTCAAATTGATAGGGCGGGATAAACTTAAAATTTTCAAATTCAAATTGGAAGAGAGGGATAAACTTAAAATTCAAATTCAAATTGGAAGAGCGGGATAAACTTAAAATTCAAATTCAGATTGGAAGAGCAGGATAAACTTAAAATTCAAATTCAAAAAACGGGCGGGATATATCTAAAATTCAAATTCAAAAAACAGAGCAGGATATATTTAAATTTCAAATTAAAAAACGGTCCTATAAATAGCCATTCACAGGGGCACACAATACACCCACAATTCACACACAAATCATACACAGTTCACAAACAATTCATACAACAATGTCACACAACACTTCACCAGATAATGAATCAGTTTACAACACCCCACCGGAAGATCTGTTTCCTGTATTCCCATATGAAAATCCACCACAAAACACTCCACCAGCAGATCTGTTTCCTGTATTCCCATATGATAATCCACCACAAAACACTCCACCGGAAGTTCTGTTTCCACCGGTAAACAATCCACCGGGCAAACAATTCACCACAAAACAATCCACCGGTAAACAATCCACCACAAAACCAACCCAATAAATTTGGGTTGACTGATGAAGAACTCTTCGAGCAAGATATGCAAGTCTTGTTACAGGTTCAAGAGAAGGAAGAACGTCAGGCAAAAGCTCGTAAGGCGCGGGCAAAAGTTCGTCAGGATCGGTTAAACCGTGAAGCAGAATACCGATGGGCTATGGGGTTAGGCCCTGTGCTATCAAAGTCTTCCGATTCGAGTGACGAGGGCTATGTCTCAGACTGGTTCATTTTTTTAATTCGTAGTTTTGTTTTCATCTCCGTATCGTAGTTAAATGTTTAATTACCGTATCGTACTGTAATGTAATTTCAATTCCATGTTTAATAAATTTTCATTTAGATGTTTAATATATTTTCATTTCATACTTTAAAATAACGATACAAGTGTTATAAAATATTACAAGTTTTATAAAACACTTTACAAGTTTACAAAACATTATATAAAACTTACATATTTAAAACAATGATATTTATCACAAAACATAATTATAAAACTTACATATTTAAAACTTACATTATATAAAACTTACATATTCAAATCACTTTACATAATTAAAAACAATGATAATTATCACACTTGGCCCCCAAATTGTCATAAGAAACCTTCGTTCTGCAGACGATGGGGTGGAAAGTGGCGAGCAAAAACGAGCCTCCCCGGTGTGGCAACGAACAATGGCGAGATGCCACGTTGGAGTGGCGAGGAGCTCCAACGAGCTGCACCTCCCACTCTAACCATGAAAAACTTATCATGCACTGCGTAAATTTACACCGTTAGTCCTTATGATTGCACTATTAGTCCTCATGGTTGCACCAATGGTCCTAACAGCTCCATTATATGTAACGGTCGTTACTTTTACTCATAAAGTGTGACAATAGACTTCTACAACAATTACAACTACCACCACTCACCACCCATCACCACCACCTACGATCACTACCTACCACCATCAAAGATCCATTCACATGTATGTATCATCATCCACCTCACAACAACTTTGGAGTAAAGATTCAAAGAGGTGCTACGCTTGAAACCAACCCTTTTCAAGGCATAGCGGCATCAGTCCACTAATTTAGATGTTGGAAGAAGTAGCGAGGCAATAGGCTATTAATTTAGAAGTTGGAAGAAGCAGTGAGGCAATAGGTTAACAGCGTGACTTGATTTAGACTTTTTCTATTTCATTTTGGATTGGAAAAACAAGGAAAGCTTTTGATGGGAACGTAATTAGACATGGTGCATGTTGAGGTTAATGTGATTTAACATATATAAGTGAAAGAAAATCAAAAAAGATTTATCAGAAAAGTAAATCATCTAACAAATTTGTATTGCCGAATATTGCAAATGTATCGCAATTGTTGTTTACCTGACACAAAGTGTCACATCAGTTAGTTACCTGAATTTGTAAACGTTCGCATGTATTGATTTCTATTGTTTGCTATATTGTTTGAATCGTATTTATCGATTTCTATCGTTAGTTTGGAATTATAGTTTCTAATGTAAAAAATTGAGCAAATGGAGAGAGAAAGGGTAGTCTTTGGTATTTTTGGTTTTGGAGCATGAGAATTAAAAGAATGCAATTTTGAAACACTTGGGGCGAGAGAATAGACATAGTGAAGCACCTTTCATCAAATTTCCCTTATAAACTGTAGCAACTGTCGGAAAAACATAATAATATCTTGACAATTTGTTCGACTCCCTATGTCCCAGTGATAATTTCAATCACCGTTACGAGTAAATGGCTGAAGGTTTCTCTATTCATGTTAATTCAGGCTAATCAGGGAAGGAAGCCTTATTGTCTCAGATATACACGATATTACCGGTTTAATTATAAGATTATTTTCGACCTTTCTATGGTCATCTTTGAATATACACATCTAATGATGTTTGAACCGATTTCTTGTGAGTATTTATCTAATCACTAAGCCATTTGGTACTCTTGTATCTACAAATGCTTTTCGACTTTTCGCAACACTACTCAACATATGACAATAAATTGTTTTAATATTATATAAAAAATAGAAAGAAACATGTTTATGTTACCGTATCCAATGATGAATTAAGTCTTTCCTATTTCTCTATTTGTTAGGCTGGACACAGTGGTGACCCATATTCACCCAACTTTCCGGCTGTCATGTCAGCTTTCTCTCTTCAGCGACTAGACACGACCCAAGTGCCACAGTGGTAAATACAAACGGTTTTTGGAAGCTTTTGGTAGTTTTAAAATCGGTTATGTTGCCAACCGATAGTCACTTTTATTCGCTCTCAACCGATATTCGACCAAAAGCCCACATTAGCCTCAACCGATTTCACAATCGGCCGTGTCTCACTCTCAACCGATTTTCTGAGGACCATTGTGCATAGCCTTAAAATTACATTATGCATCCAAACACTGATGATAATATTTAGAACAATCTAAAAATTTACGAAATTGCAATATGGATCTTACATGCCATGTAACCCTACGCAACTATACGAATGTCAGCTACATAAGAAAATATATAAATTGCCTTTGAAAGATATAAATCGATAATTAATGGAATAAACATATTTAAATCGGTGGACAAATAGATGTGGGTAAGGTGCGAGTCAGGGAAATCCCACTAATTATTTGTCCTTTGTACATTGTTTTATATCACCCAAAACACTTTTACTATAATTATTATTATTTTTCCCATTCTTTTGTTTGTTCTTTCTATGCGTATTTTTATTGCTTTATTCCTTTTTTCCTTCTCGGGATAAACCTTTAATTTTTCGTTCGAATATTCTTCTTTTTTTTAACGGCGGGTTAGTTGTTAGATGTTAGTTGTTAGCTCGAGTTAGTGTCGTATCCTCGGGCAGAGATACCAACCGCGAGCCTCACCTTAGGGGATAACCCCACTCCTATTCCCGATTCGCCTGATATCATTAGAGCTTGTGGTTCCCAAGTGAGGACTTCCCGGTCGGTCACCCAAACCGGTACTACTCTCACTTAGACACGCTTAACTACTTAAGCCTTTACGACTAGACCACAAGCCCCATGATTCAAATTATTCTTCTTAGCTTTCATTTCTTCATTCAAATTATAAAGCCATCGAATCTATTAACAAAGTTGCTACATTTTAAAATATTACTCCCGTAGCTATGATAGTTTCATATAATAATTACTTACCACAGTTAAAACCTGAACAATTGGTAATAGAAACTAAATTACCATACGTACATACTTAGAGGCGAGTTAT
>LBNU01008659.1:27529-39892 GCA_014162995.1 Artemisia annua | reverse complement strand
GGGGGAACTTTTTTTTATCCGAGTTAAATTCAAAAAAGGTGCCACACCTCGCGCCTTAGCGGGCATTTTCACACCTAATCTCACGTCACGCCTAGAGTCGACTCCTTGATCTGTTGCATACATAGAGGTCACGCCTCGAGTTTTAGTGGCGCTTTAGCACCGCCATAACGTGCCTTTTAGAACTATGCTAGTAATTGCCGTTATGAAGTGAGATCAATATAGAACTCATATTTGTAATAGAATCAATGACCAATCATAGCCATCAATTTTTTTTTATCTAAATTAATAAAAAATCATTTTCCACATTTTTTTAAATAAAACATATCTTGTAAACAGTAAATCTTCAAGCTACAAAAATTATACTATCGCGACGAGAATTAAATTATCTTTCTATAGATATGCATTGTTGTATACTTTCGACGAACTTTTTTTTTTACGAACTTTTTTTTCAAAGTTTCCGCCTAGAAAAATCGCATGTGATTAATAAAAATCACATATGATTTGACTTTTACAAATCACATGTGATTTTTCTGGGCGGAAATTTTGAAAAAATAAATGTTCATCGAAAGTATATAAAAATGCATATCTATAGAAAGATAATTTAATTCTGGTCGCGATGGTATAATTTTTTTCGCGAAACGATTAACCGTTTGCGAGATATTTAATTTTTAGAAAAATGATTGAAAGTTTATTTTTTTTTATTTTGATAAAAAAATGAATGACTAGTAATAAGAGTTATATATTGATTTTTTTTTATCAAACACAAAAAATAAGAACAGAAAATAATAAGTTAACACCTTTTAAAAGAAGCATATTTAAGACGAGAATAAAAAAAATTGGAAAGTAAGAAGCGGAGTGATATTCTTGGATTATCTGTCACTCTCATCTCAACATCGTCTGTTGGTTTGGTTCTTTAAGGTAAGCAGTTTTATATATCTATGTTTTCTTTGGGTAATTAGGGTTATTAGTGATGATGACTATGATTTTCATTTTTTTAATTTTGTAATTATGAATGATAGGGAGGGATTGTATGGATATCAAGAAGGAGGAAGACCCAGTTGTGAAATTGGACAAGTATGAAGCTAAATATGCTGCTTATTTGAAAGCCAAGTACTTTTCGGATAAAGATATTTATGGAGGTTCACTTTCTTATTCACTACTACTACTACTACTACTACTACTACTCGTTATTTCGTTTCGGTTTATAAATGTGGGTCAAAGGCGTAGCCTAGTTCGTAACTTAAGGCGTATAATAGAACCACCACCAAATGGTCTAGGACTCTAGGGTTATCCCTCATTAGGTACACATCACGGGGTGGCATGGAAAGAGTTGGAAGCGGTCACCCTTCCAGGTCAAAGACTCCCTCTCCGTAGGTAACCTGAACCCGGAAAACCTCAAAAGTTGTAGCCTGCCAGTAACTTTTGGATTGACTTAAGTCTTAAAACTTTCAGCTCTAGTGATAGCATTTTAACACGTCTGCCCAGTAACCTCTTGATCAACTTTTAAATTGACGATTAAAGTTTTTGGTACATCTTAGGCCTTATAAACCTTTACTGGCTAGTGGTTTGATAAAATTTATAACACCTCTAGCTCAAAGTTGTAGTTTGGTGACTTTGGTCCACTATACCATGTTGGCAATTATTGCTAGCCCAGATCTTAAGGCTAATATAAAGGATTCGGTGGCTCACATGTTTCAAGTTCTATCGATGTGGGGTGGATTGTCTCATTTGTATGGGTTAAAACAGGCTGGGTTAGGTGGACCTTAATCACTTTTGTCCAATATTATGTCTTTTCAAGGAAAATTAGGATTACATATGAATCATACATTACTAGTTTAGCATGTCTGTTTTAATTTTACCATCTGACCAGTTGCTTTTTAGCTCTTGCTTTAATTACGAGAAAAGGAATCAGCTGAGTGATTGGATTTAGTCATATTAATTGGGAGTAATGGGGTCCGTAACAAAATCAAATAGGACACTAGTAAAAAATTTAAAGTAACAGGGGTCCGGTGACCCCCCTTTGGCCTTAATGATTCATTATAAATGGAACGAGAAGGGGCTTTATTCGTTCCAGTGTTATCGGTCCATACCCATGATTTAGTCCATAAAGGTAAAAGGTGACAGGGTCAACCTCAAAGTTAAACTAGTAAACTGACTTCAATATTTGCTGGATCTCTGTGTTTTGACAGCACTAAATTTGGTCAAAACGTGAGCAATATGCTGCTTATTGTGATATGATGATTAGTGTAGTCCACAAACCTGCACCACTTGTGTGAGCAGAAGTAGGAAGTTATTTCAGTTCCATTGTATCTAGTATACATGGCTGCTGTCAGGCTATATGCTCGATGGACTTACCTATTATTGGTTGGATACCGATTGTGATAGGCTCATTTTATTAGCTGATCTTGATAATTACAGAAGACATGACTTTAATATTTACTTTCCTGTCTTTTAGACTTTTACATGTGACTCATCTACAGTTAGGTGAACTTATGGTGAGGACGTAGTTACTGCTTATAAACCGCAGTACTGCCTCATCCCAAATTATATCGAACTGTTGCTCAAAAAATGAAGATGAATATTACAATTTATTTTGATGATTGTAAGTCATTGTTAATTGCTTATTCATAAAGTACTGAGATATATTTTCTTACCAAGCATTTCAAAGGAACATGTTACAGTACTCATTTCATTAGCTAAAGTTTGTGATTATGTTAGCATTCATCAAGTTCAAGTGCTTGACAGCCAGCCGTTATTCTTGCAGGTGAAATATATGAAGAGAAAGTAACCATAGACGGGATGACTATCAGAGCAAGCAGGTAACGATTGAATCAGAACCACAAGTTTTATATCTTACAGCACCAGTCACTTAACACAGGTCTTGGTTTTTGTTAACCTTTTCAGAGATGCTGGTACAAGATCTTATGCTGATCCGCTTGCCTATTGGAATGAAAAGTTCGGCCACACAGAGACTCAAACAGAACAAGCAACTAATCTTTCAAATGGAAAGCACTCTTCTAAGAAGAGTGCATAACTTTTCTAGGTTTTGGTTAGGAACTGTAGCTTAATCTCTGTATATGCCATCCTGTCGTAGTTCACAAGCTGCAGTTCCGATGATACCCAAATGATTATGCTTCATTATGCTTCACACTGTGACTTGTTTAGATGCTGGTTTTTCATATGCTTTATATTTGTGGAGTCTTGACCTTTGAACGATAATTTTGGGTATGATCATTGGAATATTTTGTTTCTTTAAGCCTTTAATAAAAGGGTTTTGATCATGCTTATCAGCTCTTTGAGGAAACTAAACCCAGACGAAACTGTTATAGTTCAAACGCAAGAACTGAAAAAACAAAAGTAATCATTAATTGTATCATATTTTTGTTCAGTGTCTGTGAACAAACACCATTTAGCCTGTAATTTATAGGCAGCTGTAAACAGTTAGATTCTCCTTTCTTTTTCTATGATGGAAGTTTTAACATGGGCAACTCGAGTTGAGAAATGTTATATCCTCCTACTTATTCTCTTACTGTTGACGCATAACATGTCTCAACTCAGTTTTGTTCTGTCACGCCTAGACATACCAAACACATTTAATCAAGCCAAACTCTCTCAGTCCAATCTAAAATTAAATAAACCCGAAACCACCCAAGGCCTTTGATCTAGTGGTATGTGAGTTGCCCACCAACCTAGAGGTTGTGGGTTCAAGCCTCGTTGGAGGCATTTGTGAGATAGGTGTGAAAAAAATTGCCGTTATAAAAAAAAAATAATAAATAATANCTTGTTTCATGATTTAGTAATTTGCTTTTACTTCAACAAAATCCTCACAGTTTGTTGTTGTGACTTACTTTATAAACATTATATGTCATGTTAACCGATTAGAATAACGATAACCAATTGTTCCTCTCACAAGATCTCATAACATGACATCTTATATTGATTGCACCATTTGAGGATCTTAATCCTGTTACAATCGACCCGTGTTTCCTTGAAAGTAGCCAAAATATGTATTTCCAAATCGACAAGATAAACGAATATAGAGCACACATCCCCACAACCATTGCATAACTTTCAAGATTAAACCTAAACAACTAAATCCACAATAACGAACCACATACTCAATTACATTAAGAAATTGGAGTTGTGGTCGAGATATTTCTGCATTTGCATACAGTTATATATACATCTTCACAAATGTACGAGTCAGTATCTCAGAATGTGATTTCTCTAGTTAATATGTATGATCTAATGTTGACGATCATTTGCAGAAAAGTCAATTGCTGGTGGAATAAGTTCGGAACTGAAACGTGTGAAATGACTTACATAATGTACAATATACAGTTTCTGCAGTAGCAGCCTGTCTCACCCCTCATTTATGCTCTATACAAGTCAACTTAGGTTATCCCCTCAGATGTAGTTAGGCTGCAATTCGAGATCTTTGACCAACCTGCAGAGTCAAACACGACGGTACTGATTTCAGTTTGACATGAATTTTCTGCTCTTCAATAAATAATTTGATCATGCTACAACGATACATATCTACTACACAGGACTAATGAAAGGGTTGGTGCTCGATTAAGATTCTAGAAGAAATATAATGTTTGACAAGAATATTATCTCTCACCATGATAACACAGTAACGTTGGTCATGTGAATTGGCTAATCTCACTAAAGAACTTCTAAGCAGGTGGAAGTGAGCGCCGACATGTAGGGCACTCCATCTTTATATCCATCCATCTTTGCAAACAGCCAGAGTGGAAAAAATGATCACATGGAGTAACCTGTATAAAAGGACAACATTTACTTAAATATAGGGAAAACAAAACACAAAGACACTGGACCAACTATGTACTATATAGTCTTTAAAAGTTGGAAAAAAAAATAAAAAATAAAAAATGAAAGAAGTATAAAACTGGAACTAGCTGCTAAATACCATGCAATCGACTGAATGCTGAGTGTGATCAATGGCAGTCATGCAAATGACACAGTCAGATGCATTATTTGAATCCGGGTCAACCTTTCTAAAATAACAATATTTCTCTGGCAAAATCTGCATCAATCAATACATCGAAATACAAAGATTAGAGTCCGTCGAAATGAAATATAAGCAGATAAGCACTTGGTATTTTCTTAATTTATCCTCACTGGTGACGTGCTAATGAATAAACAGCATGTTCTGTTACCAATGCCAACAACTTAGGGGGTGTTTGGAAGTGTGATATAAAAGTGATTATCTCAGAATCACATAATCAGCTACTGTACATATTTGGAAGTGCGTTTTAAAACAGATACAGTGACCAAATATGACATTTTTATGGGGGGAAAAATAGATTGTGAAATAAAACTAGAAGTATCCAAAATTAGGTCAAGAGGAGTAAATAAACCTGGTGAGGATAAATGAAAGGAAATAAACCTGGTGAGGAATAAAGCATCGAGACCCAAGATAGTGCTGTAGAATGAGAATTGATGCCTGGAAACCAACAAGAGCACAGAGACTAATACACCACTTGTTATCAGGTTCAATTCGCATGAAATTATGAGGACATCCAAACACATATAAAGGAATTGCCAGCCGAGTGAGTGACATTCCTATTATGTATTGAGGATGTAATGGTTTTCTTGAATCACGAACAATGTTAGTGATGATTTGTGGAATCCAAAACGAGTGCAATAAAAGAAGTATAGGCCGCAAATATCTATGGAACTCATACATGAACAATATTCCACCTAAAAGGATTCCATCTGCAAAATAATTACAAGTGCAGATATTTCAAACTTAAGGAGTTAACTAATAAACCATGACAGGTTAAACAAAAACTTTAATCATCAATCAGGTATAGGTAGTTCTCTGATTCAGTAATGCTTTACAGTTTCAATCAGTTTCGCTGTTTTGAGAATTACGTTTAAGAACCTTTTTCCCATGAAAATTGCAACAGTAGACATCGTAAAGTGTTTAACTACTCATCACACAGCCAAATATCCTTCAACAATGAAAAGATACAGGATCGCTTAGTCGGCCACCTAAGAGTTAATTCTTAAATGTCTCTGCTGCTTGGTTAGCAACTAATTATTGAGTTACGGACATTTCACAGCATAACTTCTCTCCGCTAGTGTTTAATTCTAGATTTTTATCAGCATGCAGAGATTCTTCCCATTGCTTTCTGAGTAATTGTATCAATGAAACAATGAGACTAGCTAGGGAACATATTTTATCGAATTGCTATGAGATGAGATTTGGAGACGCTCGCTAAGTTCTGTGTGGTGTACCCAAATTTTGATTTACATGTGGATCCTTAACGTTTATGCAAATGTTTTTACGAGTCACTCAAGTACCTAGCTCTGTTTAGTATAGAATAAAGTTTTTAAGACAAGTACTTACAGAATCGACTGTAAAGAACGGAAAGTTCACGTCTCATTGCTTCCCATCCCTCTCCACTGTTCATAGACCGACCTGCCTTCCATATAGCAAGAAGATACCTCATCTCAAAGATTGAGAACACCACAAACTTGAAAAATGCAGCTGTAGCAAAAGCATTGAACAATGACTCTGCAAGCCAAGCAACATATTCAATCAATATAGGTCAATGATCAATAGAAAATAAAAAAGAAAAAACGTGCTTTCAGAGGATGGATATTATTTGGGTAAAAGTAATTAAAAAACGTTTAATCAATATAGATCAATGACCAATAGTAAAATGAAAAATAAAATAAAAATACATATGTTTGCACGGATGAATATTATTTGGATATAAGTATTCAACAAAACTTTCAGAGTCATAATACACTACAATACCAAGTATTTTCTAAGGAATGCACTATAATAACATTATTATTATTATTATTATTTAATGCTACAAACTTACAAAGGTATTGTTTTTGTCAAAAAGAAATAAGAAGTTTTTAAACATTCTCAAATCAGGTAAAAAAAAAAGCTTACCAACTAATATTCCCGCGGTCAAATGTAAAAGGCAAAGATAGGCATCCATGATAGCCTGTTGTCCAATCATTAAAATTGATACTTTCGCAGCCCCCTGCACCATATAGTTACATTCAAATTGGTATCTAATCTAGAAAGCAATAATGATCTTTAAATATCTGAATAATAAATACAAGTACAACTTATCAAAATCTTACAGATTGTGTATTACTATGTTCCATTTGCCGAATCAACAGAAGAACCTGAAGAAATGATATCTGATACGCCACAAAGGATTAAGGAGTAACATAAAGAAGTTTAACTATTCATAAAAGCTTACAATAATAGTCTATAAAATATGTCGATACTTCATTTTGAAATAATTATAAATAACACAAGTATGAATAGATAGATTATTACTAAGATTAAGAAAAGAGGAATAAGTTAAAGGATACAAAGGTGACCATTAAAGTGTAATTCACTGCTTTGTTATAGTAAACCTCAATGTTGACTGAAGTAGCATTCATTTGCATGGGGGAGAAGCAATCTCCATCATCATCAGCAGAAGGGCTTTCCATTAACCCTTCCATGTAATATCGATCGTGCGTATCTACAGCAAAGAAAGACAAAATCCAAACGGCTTAAAAAACACAAAATAACGCAAGGAAGATATGTGCAAAATTTTGGCAAAAATAAACATTTGCTAATGTGGGCATAGCAATTTTACAGTAAGAAAGAACTTTTGAGGTATAATTTCATTAGAAGCGTCGTACCACTTTGAACAGATGAGACACGAGATATTTGAGCAGAGATTTCGACATTACAGTGTTTGTCCATGTCACTAATGGGGCCTGGAACAACAAATTCAAATACTTAACGTAAACTTTACTGGGAAAAATATTTAATACAAAGTGTGGGATAAAAGTACTTTGTTTGCTCTTCCAGATCTTATCTCGTGGAGACTCCTGGAAGACTTGTGATGAGAAAACTCCAAGCTGAAAATGTGCAAAAATAACAGTTACTATCTAACTATTCAACCAAGAATACCAACAAAACATAGGCTGTACACAGTATCCACCTCTATGGTGTCATAGGTTCTCCTACAAGGTCAGAAATAAATCTAAAGACCAAATCAAGTTTCCTTGATATGTTAGTAGAACAGAAACAGATAAACTGAAATGCATTGCAAGGTCCCCATCAGACACAGGGGTTCTATCTGCTTTATTTCTGATCCTTCTGGTCATAGTAATATCTTTTCATTGATGAGTAATAACTTGATCTTTAATTTTAGCATGCTATGGATGAGAAATGAGGGAAGTACCACTTGATTATTTCTACTAATACATACCCAACATTAGAAATAAATTTCATTCGTAGAAAAATAAACTTAATTTGACATATGTTACAGCTCTTTCTGTACCTAGCCAAAGTTGTTAATCACATTGCATGACGGTTAATATTAGCATNAAAAAACGAAGAGACCCCATGATCGGAACAAGAATAACTAGAACCAGATGAATACAAGCATCTATCACTTCAAAGAGAGCCTATTTAGGGAGTGTTTAAATGTGTGTTTTGAAATCATTATGTGATACTGAATTATCAAAATCAAATGATCAGCTGTGATAAAAATATGGTGCAGCAAATAGTGTAACGATGTGCTTCTACTACTTGTCATCGTAATAAAATATTTTTGATGTTATTGAGTGTTTGACAAGTTCTGACCTTTAAGAAAGTAACACATACAATACTTCGATCATCTGTTTCATTGCAATTAGTGTATACTACCTTACAAAAAAGGTAGTTCATTTAGACATAAAGGTAGCAAATGCCCCCGATCACATAATAGTTCAGCAATAATATAATCTTAAAAATTGGTCATATGAAGAATATCAGAAATAATGGCTTACTGACATAAATACTTCAACCTAAAAGGTGCTATGTGCCAATTAGTAATCTTACCACGTGTAAATCTTAATTAGTCAATCCGATACATATACTCTCCATTACAGGGTTCACGATTCCAAGATATGAACGAAATTACGCATTAGCCACCATCGCAGTGACTAATGAAAAAGATCTTTACAGGTGTAACTGAATGACATCTTCGAGTAGTAATGCCAATTAATATTATAAACATCATTAAGCGATTAAGATTACCAAGTGGTATGGGTTGGATAGTATATAATCATCTTCTTGACCAAAGTCTCCCTCTCTTCCACTGCAAGCCAAAATTATCATAAATATGTTTCATTTCCATCAACATATTTTTAATATACAATCAAGAGTCAGATGATCAGTCAACATATTTAGACAGTTTCACCTGTTGGCTACCATTCGAAGTTGTCTGAACGGCCATATGTATACTCCTTCCACCCTTATGTGGACACGACCAGCTTCAGGCTCGTTATCAAAAACGTCATGAAAAATCATCACACCCTGGCATTTCAGGCATCAAAACTTCCGTTCGGGAATATTTGGGTGCCACACACACACACACACATGTTGATCTATAGGTTTTCAAAATCAAACTCAACTTTAATTCTTCTAAATCTTAGAGTTTCCTTTTCTAAAGGCGCGACACATAATGAATCATGTTATATAAGTCAAAGTTATTTGAAGTAAAGAAAAACTGAAATATCAGTATAGCAAAAAATGTAACCTAATGTATATTTGAGGCTAACAATCTCCAATGTTTAACAGCAATATGCTCATAAAAATACCTTACCTGAACATAATGTACACCGTTTATTTTCGTTGGCCTAGAGACCAACTCCAATACAGAATTGCCACTTGATTTCTTTATATTTGGAAACCTGGAAGAGATATTTGAAGACTGGAGGAACTTCCAAGCCCCTGGCAAACAAATGCAAAAACAAATACCACGTTAATTAACTATACAATCCAAAATAATTGCCCACTTCCACTACCAGCACCCTATTGCCGTTTAAAAGTACGGGAATTTTAGGGGGAAAAAATGTGTGTAGTGAGAATTTATGATATATTTGCTATGTGCCATTAAGATTTAAGAGTACTAAGATGACAGCTAAGTAATTTACTAACCTCTGTATGTCCCGGTTATATTCCAAGCAGAAAATGCCCCCAATTCATTCTCATCTTTCCTTACCACAAGCCACTGAAAGAAGCCAAAAGGGTTAAGTACTTAAGTTACACTTTAGGCTAAGTAGGATGCAGTTTTGCATTTGCATTTCCAGAATTTGCTCAAAAACACTTCTATTTTTTATTTTATTTTTTTTTTTGGACGAACAACGGTTACTCTGCAACAAGTCAAAGAAACCATCGTTCTTGCACTACACTTTTCAGGGAGCAGTTTTGGACAAAACATATCATCTAGGATAAGTGTATGTTGGGAACTACGGATTAGTGTACTATTTTGTTATTGTTGAATATTATTGGTACCATATTGTATCTTAGTCATCCATGAATAGATTGTTTTTGTTCTCGAAAGGAACATCCTGGAAAGTCACTAATTAGACTACTTTAAGATCAAAGCTAGAAAATATAAAAACCACTAAACAAAACACACACAACAAACACCACCACCTTTACCCGGTCAACCACCACCATGGTGGTGGTGCTGATGATGAATGTTTGTGTCTCGATAGTAAACTAGGCACAGACGTGGACTAGGCCAAAAAAGGGTGCACACACAAATATCGATGCAACCAGAATTTGCTGAAAACAATACACAGCTGCCGCTAGGCGCGGGTACTCGACTAGTACATAAGTACAAGCCAAAAAAATTTAAGTAACAAACTGAATTACGGGGATAAGTTCAAGTAAAATAACCTCTATCTCACAACTAATAAAGTACAACTAAATCGCTGCACGTGGCAACAATCTCAATGCACAAACACTAAACTTAATTACAAAGACAATTCCGGTGCCCAAAAGAGGAGCTTTATATGTACAAAGACGAACTTTTGAGCACAAAAATCAAAATTAAAAGGTCCGCTTTTCTACATCATATGCTCATCTTTAGGCATCAAAAGCTCAACCTTTGGTACCAAAAGTTTGCCTTTGCTATCAAGTCGGTTGTTTGCGCATCAAGTTACTGCCAGGTGTCGTGATTTGGATGTATTTACCTAGAGAGTGTTTGGGATTGCTTACTTTTTCTGCTTATCAGTTTATTTTTAATCAGATCAACAGTTTTGAATGTTTTCCATCCAAATACTTATTTTCTACAGATAAGCAGTTTCTTTCTTTCAAAGTGCTTATTTAAGGTGAAACTAAAATCACTTATTTACCCTCATATTCCAGCCTAAAAACCTTTTACAACTAAATTTGATCAAAAGTTTTCAACAAAGAATCCTATGACCAAGTATGTTGCATTTTGACGAAATAAGCAAATTCAAACACTATTGTCTAAAGCACTAACTTTGAAGCAGCTAATAATACTACAGTAAACTATAATCCAACAAATTAAGCAATCCCAAAAACCCTTTTAAGTAACAAAATCAAATACATCAATCATTTTCTTTCACTACATAATCAGGATAAGAAATAAACCTCATCGGAACGCGCAGTTTCCCTCAAAGGCCTTAATCCAACAACACCCTGAAACAAAATTACTGATAACAACAACAACAAGAACCACAAAACCCAAAACTGTTTAAATCCACCCATAAACCCCAACTTGTTGGTTCTTAGATGAATCAAACAACAAAAACTAAGAAAACCCTTTTTTTTTAATCAAAAGAACATGATCAACTCAATTAATTGTGAACAAGAAGTGACAAAGATTGTTGCTTGGAAGTGTAGTCAACGACCAAACAACTTAACAACCGAAGAAGGGACTGGTTTTAACAAATGAGAGTGAGAGGTTAACAACCCAACAATTGTAATTGTTTGTTGTTTAATCAAAATCAACAACTATGACATGAAACTAGGTAGATACTCACTAAACTATACCCCGGATAATTTTTATTTTTTTAAGGAAATGAATATGGTAGCTGGTGGTTGCTTTTCTTTTTTCTTTTTTCTTTTTTTATTCCATTTTTGAGTGTATGTTTGTTTTTTTGTATTTAGGTGTGTTATGCGAGATTGACTTGTAAAATACATGAAGTCAACTCGACTTTAATCGAGTCAAGCACGAGCTCGAGCTACTTAGGTAGGAACTCGAGTCGAGTTTAAGTTCTAATGTAATTGGCTCACGAGCCTTGTTTAGCTGTGGTTGAATTATATTTTTATCATAGATGATATTACTTGATTATCATTTATATATAGGTGGTGTTTGTTTTTTTTAAAAATGTCTATTACAAGCTTCGTAATCTGACTCATTCAAATGCGGTTAGATATTTGAGTCTTTAAATGTGTTCGTTTTCTTTTTTCCGTTCAAACACGGTCATAAGCTAAAACTTCTTAACCTACAAGATGTGAAAGGGATGTCGTAATACCTCTTAATGTCTTATATATATATATATATA
>LBNU01008659.1:13447-26958 GCA_014162995.1 Artemisia annua | reverse complement strand
TTTTTTTTTTTTTTTTTTTTTTTTTTTTTTTTTTTTTTTTTTTTTTTTTTTTTTTTTTTTTTTTTTTTTTTTTTTTTTTTTTTTTTTACATTTTCTAGTTATATATTTTCTCAACTTTTCCTTTAGTATTGATAATATGTTTAAACAGAATCATCGTTATTTTATTTTTCTAAATTAAAAATGTTAAATATAATAATATGATGATGACAAAAATGCTCAAACACAAAAGTCTTTGAAACAATAATAATGTATAACTAGTTTTTGAAATCAAATTGTAGCGTGTGTATTTTGAGCATTAACTTAAATTCTTTTCATTAAAAATATCATTAGTTATTAATTGACAATGATTCTATAAAATATTTTACTTTTGTTCGCACTCCTTTCATCGTATATTAATTAATAGTGATAGTTTATAAGATGGTAAATATGTTTAACAACATGGAAGTATAAATATCAGCAATATATGACTACTTAAGAGATCATATTTCGATATAATGTTCTTAATTGTTTTGTTTTAACACATTTTATTTTCACGTTGATATAGGTCTCTCTATGTATTAATGATGACAAATAAACCTTCGCAACATATAAAATCACAAACGTTAGCCAAAAACCAAACGATCCAACAACTGGGTCTGACGCGTTGTTGGCGCTCCGACGCGCCAGCCCATTGTTTGTTTCGGGTTGGTTTTTGAAAGTCGGCTTTCCACTTACCCGACAAATGTGGATCTTTCAATACAGGTTTAATATGTTATGTGCTTCATTAGGAATACTCGAAACGAGTTTTAGAATCAGAGGAATCCAAAATCACAACCTCCCGGTTTTAACAAAACGCCAACTCGAGTATTTTGTTAAACACCTTTAGCCAAGGCTTTTCTAAACCTAGGAGACTCATATATTTCACGTGATATCAAGTGAAAGTATTCATATGACCATAATTCATGCTTACGTCGTCTCTAATTACTCCCTTATTGGTCAAACAAAGTCAAATGTCCGTTTGCGTAAACGCATTCTTTCACATTATAGGATATGCTTTACAATGATGCAAAGCACTTAGCTTGTTTGCATCAAGATGATTATTGATTACGTCGAGTTGTGGAAATTCACGAATTATGAGATTATGAATACTCGACGTTGAGTTACTTGAGATTATGAGTAACCTTTGATTTTCTCATCCAACACACAACTCATAATCATCATTGTCAATTCTTTTCTTTCTTAATGACAATGTGATTAAGCCTTAATCAATCCTTTAATTAATCTCTACACCAAACAAACCCTCCAACCATTTCAAAATCCTTCGAAATCTTATCCCCAACATTCTCTTAATATTCCCTTGCATTCCTTGTACTTGCATTTACTTCTTGTCTCCCACATTCCTACACAATATCTTGCAAACATTCTCTCTCTATTTACCACTATATTTCAAACACATTACTCATTTTCCTATTCACTATCTTCTCCAACTCTCTACTCTCATATACAACACTTTTGAATTCAAATTTCACACACATCCTCTCACAAACCTTCCCCCCCCCCCCCACATACACAACCTTATCTTCAATTTGAAATTTGAATTCACCTCAAAGGCTCCTTATCACCTTAACATCTCATCCTTACAACTCGTACACTCTCATCCTCATTTCAAATTTGAATTATACACAATTATATCACAACCCTTTCCTTCCCTCACACACTTGCTAACTCACTCACAACATTCAAATTTGAATCCATCCAAAGGCTCCCCATTACATCACATTCACATCCAATACAACTCACCTCCTTTACATACAACCTCTTTCTCTCTTCTCACATTTCAAATTTGAAATCCAACCTAAGGCTCCCCATCACATCAAGCCAACTCACTCAAACCCATCTCAACCTTTCATCTCACCCTCCTCTCCAAGCAAAACATATTCTCTTGGCATATTCTCTTCTCTCATAACCATGCCTACTTATCTAACCTAACCATGGTTTCTTTCTAACCTAACCTCACTCTCTCATTTCCCTCTCTCACAACATTTGAATTTCAAATTCAAATTCTTCCCTCTCTCTCTCTCTCTCTAATCCAACATCCACACTTCCTTTCCAAGCAAATGAATATTCCTTGACATATTCTTCTCTTCTATCTATGCCAAGTGAGGAATACCTATTATACCCATATCCAATTATCTCTTCTCTCTTTGATAATTGGTTTCACCTAAACACTTCACAAAATAATTTTTATCAAATGGCTATTGAGTTGGTTGACCTTGAGGATGAATAATGTAAAGGTTTAATGTATGAAGTATAACTGGGGGTTTAGCAAGGTTGGGTATTTAAAAGACCAAAATCCCAAAGAAAAAATGTTACAGGTATCATGGTGTGTTGCTGGCGCTCCGACACGCCAGCAGCGCGCCAGCCTCATTAACATTTTTCTCAAGTTGAGATTTTTGCCTATAAATACTCACCCTTGCCTCCTATATTCCTCACCTCTTGCCACTATTTATTTCTCTCTAATTTATCTTCTTTCAATCCTCTAATTCTATATTGTGTTCTTAATCTTTCACATAACATCTTTGATAGAACACATCTCCTTGCAAGGGAAGAATCACAAGAACCTAATCCACTCTTGTGATTGTGTAGAGGCTCTTCTTATCTATACCCTTTCTACTAGAATCAAGTCTCTAGGTTAGGTTAAGTATTGATTAAACAATCAAACTGATGCAAGATTTGTAAGACCTCGAAACGAAGCTTTACAATCCTCTAAGCAGTGTAACTAACCGTTGTAGTGTAGTATATATATAGGCAAGTCCGGGGGATTGATCGTTCTCTAGGGGAATAGTCTCGCAATAGTTGTGGAAAGGTCAAGATGTATGACGAATTAGGTCTAGAGGTGAGGGATGATTTTTTTTGTATTTTTATATTTTTTTTTTTAAGCAAGTAAAATCTTGGTTTTTGAAAGAGTGGGCGGAATTAGTTGCTAGTCAACAAACCCAAGTCTACGTATAAAGTTTAAAATTTAAACTAATTAACAATAAAAGTAAATTGGTGAACTTCTTATAGTGGGAAAAACGTGTTTACTTAGATAAAATTACTCCCTAGTTATCTCCTACTGATTTGTTGAATTGTCACGTCCTTGTTTTAGTTGAAGCGTTGTATTCCTTAATATCGGTCGTGGGGAGGTGCCGAAGTCCCCAACTCTATGAATATTAGTCTCCCCTAAAACCCTTAAAGTCTGTTAAGTTTTCTAGGATCAACAAGCCGCAATTCATGCAATAAATACAATGAGGAAAACCAATAGTGCACTCTACGGTTGCATTTCTAAGGCGGTCAAGCTAGTTACATACAAGAGGTCAGCCAGTTTTCTTAGGCTAACGCGAAGCAATCAACTAAACAATAGACAACAAATCAACATTCAATAACTAGGTTTCATTAGATCTAACTAAACACTAATTAACTTAAGCTAGTATTTTAAAGAGAAGAGAAGATAAACAAATAATCAAAAAGACATATTGAATGATTAAAAGGTTAACTTATCTTCAATAAAACATGAGGTTCAAGGGTTGAAAATCCCCAATAGTAGCTGAGAAAATCGTTCTCCAAGTTATACCCAAGATATCCCACAAGATGTCACACTTTTCAATGAAAAACATACGAAAATATATATAGTTTTACATCTCTGACGGCGTCAGCTTATGGATCCTGACGCCGTCATTAGGGTTTCGTCTTGTGCAAGTCGCCGTTTTGACGGCGTCACGTATAACCTCTGACACCGTCACCTTTAACTTGACGCCGCCCCTTAGTAATGGATCTGGGTCATCTCTTGTTGACTTAAAACGTGACTCCCTCCTTCAAAATACGCCTGACGCCATCAGGTGCAAATTCTTGAATTATTTCTGAAGCGACGTGTGTTAAGTTCCATCCAGCTCAAATAACAATTGACGGCATCATGTTGTAGCGTGTGACGCCGTCAGCGTTCCTTTTCTGACTGGTTTTCCTGACTTTGTCGTTTTCTTCACTTTTTCGTCCAAATACGTCCAAAAAGCGCCGAATTCCAGATTTCTCGTCCCAAGTATCTAAGATACAAAAAGAAACGATTTGAGGCAATATTTGATCATATAAATATGATTTTGGGCTTAATGGCCCCTTAAAAAGGTACCAAATAAATCCTTATCAAATATCCCTACACTTGGGATTTGCTTGTTCTCAAGCAAATGGGCTTTTATTCTAATCAATCTACAAGTTAGGGGTCATTTAACATTAATATAAAAGTAATTACAACATAAAATAATTCCACATTAGTCAAAATAAGCACGAAAATTATATACTAGCACCTCACAAAAAGTGTTTAAATTCTCACATCTCTCGGGTGTATAAAGTTATATAACACATATGGAAAAATTGAAATTGAAACACTCTACCTGTCATAGCATATAGATTACCATAGGCTTGGGAACGGATCAAACCTCCACCACTTTGGCGTAAGCACCTAGGATAAACAATCAAAGAGGGCTTTTAAAGGGTTGTAACGTTATGTGTAAGAGTATGGAAAACACGTTTTGTTGGATAAAGGGAATTTTTACTGGCGTCAAGTCAATTATCTTGGTCAATTACATGTACAATGAGGTGTTGCTAAGCCAAGACTCGACTCGCTAAATGCTAACTCTTTTTGTATTTTTCTTGACACTTTCT
The DNA here is from genome assembly GCA_014162995.1 of Artemisia annua. Taxonomy (NCBI): domain Eukaryota; kingdom Viridiplantae; phylum Streptophyta; class Magnoliopsida; order Asterales; family Asteraceae; genus Artemisia; species Artemisia annua. Next base: position 22,284 of record LBNU01008659.1, on the reverse strand, counting down.
TGACTTGAACAAAAATAAAAGAAACAGGATGGTAGTCCGTATGTTTTTTTATCTTTTTTTTCTACTTTTTTTTTTCTTTTGCTTTTTTTTTTCTATTTTTATACATTCTTGCCCTACCATCCAAAATAATACGTCAAAGGGATCTTGCAACCTCCCTAAACTTGAATTTTTACATACTTTACACACAACCAACTGATGACCCAAATCAAGAAAATTAAAACACGTGGAGTACTTTAAACATTAACGCACATAAGGGGTAATAACTTGACATTCTTACTCTTTACTCCATAATACTAGTACTTTACCCATGCATCCCAATCGTCCCAAAACTGTATTTACAAGATATTACTCGACTTAGCAACCATGTAATCAATTAGACAATTGACAAAAGGTTTAAACATATAAGTTGTAACAATAATGCACCAAAAAAAGAGTGCATACAAGGTAGGCTAAGGCGATTTGGGTGTACATTTGGGGTGGATTGTAAACAAATTCTTCCTTTAAGCAACCGGAATGCGTTATTCAGAATTTCTTCCTTTTGGTCTTTCCAATATACTTAAAGTAAGAAAACAAAAAATATAGGCTCTGAGGGGTGTACTAGGGGCATCGTGTACTAAAAATGAGTACATCGCAAAGGTGTGGGAAAATTACTCGACCAATGAAGCAGACGTAATTATAAAACAGGTTTAAAACAAGGGTCATCCTAATGCCTCTTATTATTTAGTAAATCCTAACTACACGAATGTAGTCTCACTAGCGGTCTCGGGATGCATCACAAATGCAAGTTCTAGGATCTATATACTACCGGTACACTCATAAGCATTGAAGGTGAATGCTTTTTCCTATCGATCTAAAGGCAAACCTCACATATTTTGTGTGGAAATTTTTGAGTAGAAGGTTTTTGTGCTAGCTATATAATTCCTATCCATGAGACGCTCATTAAGACTAAAGTTTCACTCCTGTATGTCGTAAAAAAAAATAAATTTTGGTGCCAAAATTGCCCTAATAAGTATTTCTTTTAGTTTTATACACATTTACTCTAAGACAAAACAAAAATCAAGTGAAGCTATAGTTTCTAAGGTATCCCATTATAGCCTCCCTACACTTAAATTGAACATTGTCCCCAATGTTCTTGGAAAGTGTCAAAGATATGATAATGGGAAAATAAAATAGAGAAAAAAACTAATACTTTGCTCGGCATGGATGGAGAACAAAGATACAAGGTTAAATCTTCATCCAAGATGTGGAAATCATAGAGGGGGGGGGGGTGAATACGTTTTCCTTTTAAAATTTTAAAACATTTCGTATCAAATTATCAATTAAGTTAAACTCAATATGAGAAGTGTGAATAATACATCTAAGTCTATTAGACCATATCATATAATTATACACACAATCACAATATTAACTTCTATCCATAACACAATCAACATCAAGACAATATAAGAAACAACTAACACACATATGCAAGGATAAATATAAAGCGATAAATGCGAAAGTAAATGAAAAGAGATAAGAGAAAGGAAATGCAAACCAGACACGATGATTTATAGTGGTTCGGTCACGAAGCACCTCTTCGCCCTACTCCACTCCCCGAGTCACCTACTTGAGAGTTCACAACACTACTCAACAAGTTCCCTTATGGCGGGGAAAACCTTACACACTTTTGCTTACACCAATTTAATGACACAAAGCTAAATGTCGAGTTCTAATCGTAGCTAGAACCAATCTCACGACTTCTTCACGACTACACGACTTCTTCACACTACTACTTCTTCACAACTCCACAATTTCTTCACACTACTACTTCTTCAAACTACTACTTCTTACACACCCAATTCACCAAAAAAGGACAATTGTTTTTTCAGACTAGGATGGGAAGCGTTGGGGAATGCGGTTGGTTTAGAAACTGATCAAAGAATCGTGTTTACAAATTGTGGAAATAACAACTTGTCAGTTGTTGTTATTGGAGGTGACGGTTTGGGACTTACTAGAGAGGAAATATTTCCAACTATGGTACGGAGGAATCCGCGTCTGATATAGTTCAGTGACCTCAAAGGTAATGCTATACAATAAAGACAATTTTAAGTATAACCTATTTTTGGTTGATGAGCATGAATGAAAATGGAAGGTGATGACACAAGGTTGAAAAATATGGTTTAGATTAATATATCGTTTGACAAGGTGGATTGGGAATTATGGAATTTTTTAGCTGTTTTGTTGGTTGACGACCGAAGGTGGATATGTGGAATGAGGTGGTTGAATGAGGGTAAGGATGTTGGATTAATGGAGGTATATTTTTGGGTGCATGGATGTTGGAGAGTTTGGTGGTGGAGAGTTTGGAGGTGGAGAGTTTGGAGCGAAGGAGGTTGATTGAGGGTTAGAGTGTTGTGCTAGTAGAGGTGTTGGATGAGATCTAGTGAGAAGGTACTCAATCCAAGTGAAATGCTCATTTAAGGCAATGGTTTGTTTTTGGAGAAAGATACAACAATGACAATTGTTGACATGTTTTTCAACTTGATTCAAGTTGTGGGGTGATGAAGGTGAACTAGAAGGGGGTTGATCCAAGTTGCGTTGAGCAAGGTGTAAAGCAAGAAGAGCACTAAGCTCATGGGCTTCTTTAAGTTCTTCAATGAACTTCAAGTGATCGGAAGAAGGTGATGATGGTGGAGTGTGGTTGTTATTTGGAATGGATGTTTGGACATGCAAAATAGGAGTAGCATGTGAGTTGGTAGGAAGTGGTGGTGATACTTTTGGTGGTGGAGACATTTGTGAGTTTGAGTAATCATTAATGGATGAAGATGAAGGTATGGAAGAAAAGGGTGTTCCATGGGTGGAGGGTGTTTTGGATGGTGCATTGGTAGGTGGAACAAGATGTGAGGTGTTGGTGATGAGATTAGGATTGTTATTTTGAGATTGAGCATGTTCTTCATACGAATAATTTGGGTGAGATGAAGATGTATTTTTGGGAGCAAGGATGGATGGTTGGTTATTATGATGAGGTTTGTGAAAGGGTTCATTTGAGTGAACATGAGGTTTGAGTGTAAGGTAAANTTGGATGGTGCATTGGTAGGTGGAACAAGATGTGAGGTGTTGGTGATGAGATTAGGATTGTTATTTTGAGATTGAGCATGTTCTTCATACGAATAATTTGGGTGAGATGAAGATGTATTTTTGGGAGCAAGGATGGATGGTTGGTTATTATGATGAGGTTTGTGAAAGGGTTCATTTGAGTGAACATGAGGTTTGAGTGTAAGGTAAAAGGATATATGTGAGTAAGTGTGTTTTCCCTTCCCATTAAATTCGTGCTCATCCGGACATAAAGTGTAACATGAATAAGGGAGTGAGTATGCATGGAGACTCTAAGACACTTAATACAATTTTGAGACTATTATGACCTATCGGATTGTGACACTAAGGTTCTCACGAAATAAGGGTATAAATTCTAAGGACAAGAAAAATATACCTAGATGATTGAGACATATAGAGTTAAGCATGTAAAGGCATTTAAGCATGTATTATAAATAAATACAAAAATATATCATATCGGAATAGTTAGAGAAAAACGAAAAACTATTATAATAAACATGCATTCAATAACTAAGCAAATAATTACGAAGGCATACAATCAAACACATAGGAGCAAGTAAAAATCTAGAAATTTCATATATGCGAGATGCCATAAATCTAGGAATGAAAAACTCTAATGAAAAGCAAAGTTCATAAAAGTAAGCTAGCGTTAGGTATTTTTAGGAAGAACAATTTAATCAAGTTGGAGAATGAGTATGAGACTATTACTAGTGGTGCTCAATTAAGGCTAAACACGACCATTTTTACGGGTTACACACACCTAACTTCTCACATAGAAGCAATTCAACCGTTAGGTTAAATTGAGTTTCTAAACAGTAGGTTCTCCAGTAGTTATTCTCTTTTTAGAAGAAATTAAGTTCCTAAATTTACCTATCGAAGAGTACCAAATATGATGTTTGATTGGTTCACTAATGCTTGTCTTAATGTGATTCAAACATCATGTTTTTATGGATGATATATTTTACTCACAATCTCAATAGAGACGTGTTGAATGTTTAGATAAGAGTAAACAAAATGTTTTAATCTTTTGTTCATGATTTACCGGTTGTTTGGTTTTGATGGCTTATTACTTGATTTAATAAATGTGCTTGATCTAAGAATGCTCCTTAGTATATCTTGTGAAATGAATCTCATTAAGATTATTTATCTTAAATGAGTTTGTGATTCTCTAATGATATTAAAACTAGACATTTTTATATTTTTAAACAAATATTATTTTCTATGATTTTTGCCAATGTTATATACCATAATTTAACTAGTATTTGAATAAATGAATTTTACTTGTTTATGCATTGTGACAAGTTATTTATCAATTCTAATAACTTATATTATTTCAAAAAGGAATGTGTAATGCATTATCTTGTAACACAACCATTCATGTTATAAAGAAAATGAAATACATAGAATATATAGTGTGTATTATTCTTAAATGTGTATTTTAGCTTAGAGTGATGATTTTAAGTAGTGTGAGCAAAGTTTACATATGTGTTAGTTTGCTCATATTTGGTTTTTCGGATATGACACATTTATCCATTGCATTGCAATGTAAATTGCTTGAATATTTCGGACGAAACATCCAAGTCGTCAATCCTACTTCATTGTATATTTTATGCATGTATTAAACATGTTACTCTAACAATTGGAACACAACTATTGGACAAGGAGACTCAATATGACATTATCAACACAAGTGTGAGTTATGATCCAATGCATATTCTTTTCATCTACAAAGGATGTAAATATTTTCATATCAATCTAGTGTGATTGAGTATGTAGATTCAAGACTATATCTTTTGTTGTAATTTGATATAATCTTGAAACTAAACAAATAATAATCCAATATCTTGTCCATACTCAAAACATGTCAATTAGATTTGATAGATATATCAACCATAATTTGAATAATGAATTGATATAATATCAATATCTTTCTTGACCCTCTCGAACATTCATTTAAAATAAATAGACATTTTAATAGTGTGTTCCATTTATCTTAAGATTATTTATGGGTGAGGTTAATGAATGATTGAAAGTTAACTTATTGCTTAATGATTGTCATATATTTTGTTTATGTGAAAGACTATTTATTGTTACGTATAATGAACACACTTAGATTTTGAAAATATTTTTTCTTTTATATACTACTAATGTTTTAAAATGATCTATTTTCTCATGTTTAAACAACCTAAGGTAAAACAAGGTAATTTGTTGAAAATATTTAAGTGTGTTGTTGAGAATAGATTAAATCATTTGAAATTATTAGGTGACTAGATTTAATTCATTTACAAGATGTTTGAGTAACATTAAGATATCTATACCTATATGCAATGTAAGAATAATTATGCAAACTTAATGCAAGAAATCTAGCATAAGATCTAGTTAGGCATAAACGGAAAACAAGCTACAAACTAATATAGTACATGACACATATGCTAAGATATTCAAATAGCTAAATTTCAAATAGCAATGATTTTCTAATATACTCTATTAACAAAATAAAGATACAAAGAAGTTCACATAACACATAAAAACACTTGTCGTCGTTTTGTGTATTATATACACCAATGTTTACTTAGCTCGATTATATTTGAAAATAGTTTCCTCTCCATTTTATTATCTAATTAAGATCAATTTTGAAAACATAAATACTTAATTTTTTTTTCAAAGATATACCAACTAGGAATGTCCGACTCGTAGAAAAAGGTAAAATACAAGTATTACATTAAAACGAAACACAAATTTTTGACCACCGTGTATTACTTTGAATTTATGACTTATTTAAGTTTGTAATGATTACTTGCAAGTATTTTTAAATGAAAGTAGACTCAATTACCTTTAAAACGCCAAGTGGCACGACTTCTACGGAGTTACGGTTAATTTTATATGATTTTTCAAAGTTTCTGAAAAACTGACAAACAAACAGGCGGACCCCTTAAATATTTAAAGGGACCGCCCAGTATTTAAGGGGGCCGCCCATACATTTAAGGGGACCGCCCATCTGGTACTCAAAATTGCGTTTTTTTGTAAAAAAATTGTTTTCTGATTTTGCGGAAAGGTGTGAAAATTTCTGAATTTAATACCGAACATATAACACTTGTTTTAAGCATATTCTTATCTCGAGCTAGCATAATTAGTGTATATAACAACAAAACTAATACAAGTTAATCAACAAAACACTTTTCATATTTAATCCTCCTTAATGGGTAATTTGATACATGGATCGTACTCAATTTTTAAAACCATTTGTTTTAAAAATTAGAGCGATGTGGCTCTTGATACCAATTGTGGAAATTGTAGGGGGGGGGGGGTGAACACGTTTTCCTTTTAAAAATTTAAAACATTTTGTATTATCNTGTATATAACAACAAAACTAATACAAGTTAATCAACAAAACACTTTTCATATTTAATCCTCCTTAATGGGTAATTTGATACATGGATCGTACTCAATTTTTAAAACCATTTGTTTTAAAAATTAGAGCGATGTGGCTCTTGATACCAATTGTGGAAATCGTAGGGGGGGGGGGGGTGAACACGTTTTCCTTTTAAAAATTTAAAACATTTTGTATTATCAATTAAGTTGAACTCAATATGAGAAGTGTGAATAATATATCTAAGTTTATTAGACTATATCATATAATTATACACACAATCACAATATTAACTTCTATCCATAACACAATCAACATCAAGACAATATAAGCAACAACTAACACACATATGCAAGGATAAATATAAAGCGATAAATGCGAAAGTAAATGAAAAGAGATAAGACAAAGGAAATGCAAACCGGACACGATGATTTATAGTGGTTCGGTCACGAAGCACCTCTTCGCCCTACTCCACTCCCCGAGTCACCTACTCGAGAGTTCACAACACTACTTAACAAGCTCCCTTATGGCGGAGAAAACCTTACACACTTTCGCTTACACCAATTTAACGACACAAATCTAAATGTCGAGTTCTAATCGTAGCTATAACCAATCTCACCACTTCAATCACGACTTCTTCACGACTACATGACTTCTTCACACTACTACTTCTTCACAACTCCACAACTTCTTCACACTACTACTTCTTCATAACTACACGACTTCTTCAAACTACTACTTTTTACACACCCAATTCACCAAAAAGGGACAGTTGTTTTTTCGGACTAGGATGGGAAGCGTTGGGGAATGCGGTTGGTTTAGAAACTGATCAAAGAATTGTGTTTATAAATCGTGGAAATAACAACTTGTCAGTTGTTGTTATTGGAGGTGATGGTTTGGGACTTATAAGGGAGGAAATATTTCCAACTATAATACGGAGGAATCCGCGTCCGATACAGTTCAGTGACCTCAAAGGTAATGCTATACAATAAAGACAATTTTAAGTAAAACCAATTTTCGGTTGATGACTGATATATGTCTAATTACACATATCTTTTACCTCATTTAACGGACCAAAATGATAAAAAAAAAAATAAAAAAAAAATAAAAAAAAAATCCACCCAAAATGACCGTATAATGTTACAAATATCTTTGGAATGTGTTTTTGTGTATTTTAGGTACAAAGGATTGAAAACGGAGTGAAAAATGGTAATTATCCAAGCAAGAGATTGGAAAGAGCACGAGATTACGAGACCAATGATAATTTTATTTGAAGCATCGAGGCAAAAGAAAAGAAATTTAATGATTAACGAAGCCCAATGTTAGCCAGCTCATGCCCAATGCTCAAGCCCAGTTTTTGGCCAAATAAGCCCATGATTGGCTTAATCTAAAGTTCAACCCATCATGTCATAACTAGATTGGATAGTTGCTAGGGCATCTTGAGTTAAGGAACTATAAATTATATCATTATCCAGCCGCAAAGAGGCATTGTACATATTTTTAATTATTGCGTTGTTTTTCTTTCTTTCTTTTTCGGATGTAAGCCTTCATTGTTTAAATTTACTTAGTTCAGCATCTTTTATTTTGAATACAGTATGTATGAACTTATCTTGAATTAATTTTTATTTATTGCTTTTGTTTCGATCGAGAATTTGCCTACACAGACAACTTTCGTTTAGTCCATCTTCATTATTTTTAACTACTTTATTAGTATTAGTTTAATAGTGGTCTTGTTCTTTTTACATTATGTTGATTACAACGATAATTTTGAACGTTTTTTCCATCTTATGTACTTTTCAAGTTATTTTTAAAATATAATCACTTTTATAAGTTAAGGTTTTAAACTCTTTTATATTTTTGGTCCAACTAGTACACAAAATTAATTCTGCGTCATTTTATAGAAATTTACGCTTAAGTTATTACGTCTTTATAAAATCTCTTTTGCATCATTTCTATAAATTTAGCATTTTTTTATTTTATTTTATAAACATAGACAAAAATAATAATAATAATAATAATAAATTAAAAAAAAATAATTTAAAAAAAAATAAAATAAAAAATTTGTTGGTGATTGAGTTGTGGTCATGGAGCTACCAAGAAGGATATGAGTATATGAGTTTGTAGATTTGGGTATTGATTGTTTTATGTTATTGTGACAACTGGTAAATTTGGTTGTCTTTTAAAAACTTCCGCATTACTATATTTATAAACCCGAGTATTGAAGTAAAATGATTTTGAGTAATTTTGAGAAATTTGGATTGGAAAGTTGAATATATATCAAACGTTTATCGTTTTAAGTAATGATTAGGTTATTTGAGTACTTCGCGTTAGGCACTATTTGACTTTGGCACTAGAAATCCTAATGAAACGTATTTTT
>LBNU01008658.1:51818-79417 GCA_014162995.1 Artemisia annua | reverse complement strand
AAGCTGCTTTAAGTGAAGTAATAATAGTATTGAATCTAGGCCAAAGAGGCACAATCCAATAGTTCTCATCTTCGGGAATAGAAAATTGGTTCATATTGTTGGCTTACAAGAAGATGCAATTTTATTATCCTTTGACTTGGGTGAATTTCCTTGGTGAGTGATTATTAAAGTTTGCCCCAAATATATCTTTAGGGGTTTTAACACATAAAGCACTCTTCATACTCTTTCTTTGGTAAGCATTATAAAGCATCATTTAGGCTCTTCCATATTTTTTTTGCAACTAGTTTCTTTTGTTCATCACTATGTTTTGGTAAGTGAACTATTCTTCATCTTTACCACTTAGGCAATATCCTTAAAACTGCTTTTGTTATCACCTTCAATTATTATATACCCAAAGATTCCTATATATCTTTTTGGATTTGCAACGTAAGTTAAAACGATTTTTTCAATATGATAAAACATTTTGGTTTCAAATAGTTGGTGGTCTTTGCAAATAGATGCCCTTCTTTGAAAGTTTTTCAAAATCCATGGATCGTTTCAAGTTTTAAAACACAATATATTTTAAAAGCTTGAGTAACGTAGCTCTTTGATGCCAATTGTGAAAACTAGAAGGGGGGTTGAATAGTTTACCGGTTTTTTTTTTACTTACTTTTTAGAAACTTAACGTGTAATCAATTGATATATACTAATATGCAATAAGTAAAAGGAGAGTAAGAACCAATCAAACCACAACACAATAGTTTATCGTGGTTCGGCTACAAGGACTCTTTTTCCATTGCCCTACTCCACGCCCCGAGTATCCAACTCCGAGAGTTAATTCTCACTAGTCAACAAGCTCCTTTAACACCGGTGGAGAAAACCTTACACGTCGCTTACACAATCTTTTTCCGACACAAAGCTAAATGTCGAGTTCTTTTACAAGGGCACAACCACTCCCGTTTCACCTATGTATTTTGAGGACTAAAATACTAACCGATCACTCCTATAATGAATACACTCAATGAAACAATTATAACAACACTAGTATACACACTTTGTACACTAAACAAGTATTCCAACTTTGGCGTGTGAGACCTTGAATGAATTTGTGATCTTCTTGCTACAAAAGAATCTCACAAGAATGAAGTATGAATATGTTAGATGTAAGTAGAGAGAGTATATGCAAGAATATGTATTAGAAGTGATAAAGAATGAGCTTGGAATGGCTTGCTATTTATAGGAAAACAAAAGCCAGCAAGCCACGGATTGGACGGAACCAAAGGATGGTTCCGTCCTTGTTATCGTTTGGTTCCGTCCTTTCCTGACAAGATATCTTCCATAATATTCTTCCAAATCTAATCAAGGATCATGCCATATCTTCCATGGATTCATTGAGTGTAAATCCATCCTAAATCTTCAGCATATCTCAATAAGATCAAGCTACATTACAAGAATCATGGATGTTATGAATGATGTAATAAAGGATTTCTAAATAATGGTTAAAACATATTAACTAGAAGTAACTAGGACAAGTTAGTTAAAGGTTATGTTTATGTCTAAACAAAATGTGTAAAAGACTTAAACTTATGTTTATAACTTGTTGCTAAATTTCACTTTGTATTTTGTCGTTAACAAAACACGGTAAAGATCGTAAAATATAAATAAACGTTATTTAGACGATATTTGTATTAACACTTCTTAGGACAAAATTCAGGCAAACTTTAGTAACATCTTTGTACAATAACCCTTAGTTTAAAGTACAACACAGTTTTTTTTATCAGTTTATGCTCCGTACTTTTTGCCATTTTAATACTTTTGACTTGTTAAATTTTGTATTTTCTATTCCTTACTTTCAGGTTTATATTTTTTAATATAAACAAAATTATAAAAATAAAAAATAAAATAAAAAGTAGAAAATCTGAATGTACAACTTGTAAAAAGGAGGTCGTTCCAATTTTAGTTGTTGAAATAAACAAAGGCCAGGACCAAACCCAAACTTTGTGACCCCACAACTTTTTACCACTCTTTAAATACTAATATTTTTCTTTTTTGCTAATTATCCAATCGAGATCCATGACACATTAGTTTTACCACTTCATAAAATTTTAACTTTACAAAATCACCATCTTCTTCATGAGCTATTGCAAAAATGTCCAACTTACTTCCGGCTCATCTTTTTGCTTTTCCTTTTTTCGTTTCCTTTCTTCCAAATAATTTAAGGTGGTTTCTTATATATTTCCAAGGTAGGTCCCAAATTATTTTATACATTAATTCTAAATGAATTCGTTGTCTAAGGTGGTTCCTGGCACCACCTACAATGGCTGTAGGTCCGCCTCTATTAAGTACATGCAATAAAAATGAACTTTTCATATTTACAAAGTTAGATAATATGGTCATTTTATTACCAAGTTAGGGGGTTGGCAACACACCCTTCACCCCATTTCCCTTCACTCACTTCCACCCAATCCCCTTATGCCACATCATCCCCCAACTTTTTCCTTCCCTCACTCATTTTTTGTTGGCAACACACCCCTCACCCTCACCCTTCACTCAACGGTACAATCCCAACGTCTATATTCTTTAATTTTTGCCTTCTCCCCGTTCGGTAAGACTTCCCGCTCGGGGCTCACCGTAGGCTTCACCGCTCTACAGGCGGCGGTGTTCACCGCATGCTTCCCCGCATGTGCTGCCAACGCTCTTAGGTAATGAAACCTGTTGATTTGTGTAAATATAATTAATATTATCGATTGAATTTCCACCTCATTAAATACCTTTAAATAATTTCCACGTCATTAATTTTGTTTTCTACCTCATAAATTTTTACCAAATAGTCTTACTTGACTCAACATTTAACCCGAACTAACAACCCTTATTTCAACCCATCTCAAGGTTTGAGATATTACCAAAAGGCAATTGGCCAACATAGTGAATGTGTTTCAACCAAAAGCCAAAACGCAACAGATTTATGCAGTCAACACAAAAACTGAAAAAAGCCCCAAGGAAATGCAGTCCATTTTACTAATGTTAATACAGTCAAAATATAAAATGTCAATTTTATCAATGCAATACAGTCAAAAGATTTAATGCAATGCACTAACCAACAAAACTTCAAATGGCAATGCCTTGAAACAAAAGATGTTAATGCAGTCCATTTTACCAATGTTAATGCAGTAACCAACAATAACAAGCATATTCAAACAAAGATGTCTTAAAATATCCATGTACACTATACAATACTAGATCTGAGTAGGAACAACACTTAGTGTTTACAACTAAAAAACAACACAAAAGACAACCCAACCACTACATGGCATTTCACTTAACTCCCAGGTTCTTCATTTGAGATTGGTCTTTTTGCTCTAAGACTAATTATGCAGCCTCTTACTTTAACTTTGCATCTACGTTTCTTCTCAGTTTCTGCAACTTTGCAACTACAACTTGCAACATTCACTTTCATTTGTGCTTATTCATGGACTTAACCCTAAAATAAAGTGATTACAACTCATAATAGTATCCTACAGGAAACACACCAAACTATTTTTTGTTTATTTATTTTAATAGTATAACGTACAAACTAAAACTTGTGGGAGGTGGCCGAAATTGGTGTGAGGTTGCTAGAATTGCTGTATGTGTATAACTTTGTCATAAAGGAGAGTAAAATGAGTGTGACTCAAAAGTGATCGCAGGTGTTTAGATGCAGTTATGAATCGAAGGACAGAAGTGATAGGGAGCCTGCGAAGGATCTCAGTTAAAAGTTCATTGTTCGAACCGACCAAAGCTCTAGATTGAGTTGACATACCTTCAAAATCTATGGATGTTTTGCATTTTTTCGCTTTCCGCTCTAGTGTTCAAGATGTGGGTACAGTGTGTTGGAGAAAAGGTATGTATGAGGTGTGTGTTCAAAGTAAAAGATTACAGCGGAAGCTGAAGAAAACAAGATTGTTATGGAAGTTTTGACCAAGACTCACTTGTGGGCATAGTTATTATTGTTGTCTATATGGTTGTGTGTGTGTTTTTAACTTCCGTTTAATTTGGATTTTTTAGTGTATTGAATTTGTGGGAGGTTGCCGGAATTGCTGTGAGGTTTTGGTTTAAAATTTGGGGGTTGCCGATGGAAGAGGTGGTGGATGGTTGTAAGTGGTAGTAGCGCCGGCAATTGGTGTAGCCGGTGGTTGGTGGTGATGAATGTGGTTTGTGGTGATGGAATACACATTATGCTTGTACAAAGATTTACTAGGAATAAAAAATATATTTTATTTATTTATAATGATTACGTGTCGGTTTCAGCCGGTAGCCAGTAGCAAATATGGACAATATGGGTAATTTTTAAACGAATTTATGAGTTTCATATGTGGAAGTAGTACTTTTCAAAGTTTGTTACCTAACATTAGAAAGTTTTAAAAGTTCATGACCAATTCATGGACTTATCCCTTTATTTTACCGTATCTCAACTTTGGCTTACGAAATCCACAAAGTTCGACTTCACAAAGTTTATTGTGGTTCTCACTTCTCACAATTCGACAAACTCTTGCGAAAAATATACACGGTGAATTCTTTCATTTTTTAATTTGTCCATGCATCTTAAAAAGAATAGAATATGCTTTTCCCACCATTTTTCAGAAGTAAATAATGGCCCCCACCATTTAAAGATATGCACCACAAATGAACCATAATCCACACATTTTCACGTATGCCATCTTCTACACCATACCCTTTAAAGAAATATTCAAACGCCACATTAATGCTGAAATCTCACAAGCATGAACTCTAAAGTTCTTCTCACAACTACTCATTTACCTTTTATTTCTGTATCATTTAAATCACAAAAGTTTCCACAAGTCTATACTCCTTGTTCTTGTCCAAGATTTCAAGTTGTATGTTCATCATCAGGTTCCCCAGTCACTGGTAATATTTTATGCACAGCCTTTGATATCTATTGTTAAGTTTTAATTGCATAACTATGCTCTACATGATAATGGAGTTTGAATGATTGGGTAAATACTTGTTCAAGATGAATAAATGGATCCTATTATTCTGTTAACTTAGTTTAGAGAAAATTCACAAAATAGCTCAAAAGTTGAAGGGTAGTCCAACATTTAGCCCAAAAAAAATCAACTTTTCAAAATAAATGAGCGCGATTGGGCGACTCCACTAAATTTTTGACACGTGTCACATATTTTATTACTCCGTAATAAAGTACATGGGCGGTGAATGAGCGACTCCACTAGAATTTTGACGCAGGTCACATATTTTATTAATAAAGTAGATTGGGTGCAAAATTCTAGTGGAGTCGCCCAAGTCACTCGGTCGCCCTGATCTATTTTGGGAAGTTAATTTCTTTCTGTTAGGCTAGATGTTGGACTACGCTTCAACTTTTGGGCTATTCAGAGAATTTGCTCTTTAGTTTATCAAATAAATTTATTATTAATGTCATTATTCATTCAAAGTTTGAGAGAATTCGTAATTGGACGCGTGTGGTGTGACAGCCTTGTGCTGTTCTGCATACCATTAGTGCTTATAGACGTATAGTCTCACAATATTGCAGTTAAACTACGAATGGCTTGGTCAATATGATTTAGTTTCTGATGATACATTTCTTTCGAGTTACAAACATTGAACCATAGTGATCAACGTGGCTAACATAAGAAAATCACGGTAGCCAGAATATAAATTAAGTATACTTAACCACTAAAGTCGAAATACAATGACTCGAATAAATATTTACCTCAGAAGTGTTTGACTTATGAATCTCAAATGTCAAATGGTATTCATATTTCTTATGAGGAGGCAGTAAATTAAACTTGATTTATAATTTGTTTTTGTGTGTGGGTCTGTTGAGTTAGACTGCCTTCAACTGCCATTATATGTTTTTGTAGGGATAATTGCAAACGATGCTTCAGTGACTGGCGGTGCATATGATTTTAGTAAAGCAACAACTTCTCTTACACAAAAGTTATTGTCATCCCCAAAGCAAGTGACCCTAGTAAGGCATGGCTTAAGCACTTGGAACGATGAAAGCAGAGTTCAGGTTTGTCAGCGCTTATCTTATCTTTGATTAGAGGTGACAATATGGACGGGTTAGTTAATAGATCAAAACGGTCAACCTGGGTTACACCTCCCCTTCAAATCTATAGATAATTAGCTGTTTCACAGGTTCTTGGCCAACATTTCTAGATTGCAAAATGTGTTTGTAGTGCACCATGTTTGTGACTGTGTTTGGATGAAAGTGTATGCAAAATATCAAAGTAAAAATAACAACATTAGTTACTGCAATATATGACTTTTATTGATAATATGATAAGTGTTAATATGTTTTCTGTTGGAAAACATATATATACATGTCCAAAGGTCACAATGCTTCCTTAAACGACACCCTTTCTATTTGACAGTTATTTCCAAACGTTGTGTACTTTGGCAAATAACTGTCATACCTACTATAACTGTCAAGTTGTTTTGGCGCCCATTTTGACCCATAAAACTTTTACAATTCGACCCACTAAATACAATAAGTAATAATACATAAACTATAGTCTTAAAATAAACTATATACTATAATGCTAAATGATTTCTACTTTGATTTAGATCATTACAAGGTCTACATTAGCGTGCTAATGATGATTACATAGCTAAATTATTACACTAATAATCTACCTGTTCAATAAAGCGATTTAGGTTTGAACACACTTATGAGAAAACGAGGGTTGAAGAATGTTACATTGACCCGTTAGCCATTTTGATCATGTTTAATGCAACTGTATGTGAAATTCATCCAAAAAAATGAATATCAAATATTCATGAAAACTCGCATTTCCTTAAGCATGTTTTGCTATACTTTAAATCTAAAGGCTTCCTTTTGCGTTAATCAGGTCCATGATCATGTGGACACATGTTAATATTAAACTATCTTTTTTAGTTATTATTCTTTGTATTAGATATTTTTTACATACAAGTTTACTTGTGTGTTATTAATAGTGTCAAATGTTGATTGCTTCCACTAATTTATGCCAAGTATTATACATTCAGGGAAGCTCAAACCTGTCGACCTTGACAGAAACTGGCATTCAGCAAGCAGAAAGATGCAAGAAAGCTTTAGTAGATATACACTTTGATCAGTGTTTCTCAAGTCCAATTTCTCGTGCCAAGGTTCATATCAAACTATTATTTTAGGTAAATTAAATGCACATCTTTTAACATTCTTTAAATTTAAGCTTTGTGATTTTTGATGGCAGTCAACTGCTGAAATCTTATGGGCGGAAAGGGAAGAGCCTTTGATCTTTCTTGATAGCCTGAAAGAGGCACATCTGTTCCACCTTGAAGGCATGAAAAATGGTCAGCATATGCATTTTCAAAACCATTTTTTTTTTAATTTCGAATATAAATTTTATTGAGAATGCTAATTAAACATTCAGCATTATAAATATATATACAAGAATAAAAATGGTAATTTATTAACATGCTTGTTGTCCATTCAGAACACTTACAAACAGTCATACATATTTCATTTGATACCGATTCTAGGCAGAGCCTTTCAGCTCTAAAACATACTGGTTTATCAAACTAACCCTATGTTTTATGTATCAGAACCGTGATTTGGAATTTGGATTATGTACTCATATTCTTTCTTGATTCACGGTATCTTTGATATATGGACATTACTAAATGAGTTTCAGTATTTGGAGGCAGTGGATGCTAAGAGAATATATCCAAAGGATTACACATGTTGGAGAGAAGATCCATCAAAATTCAATGTAAATGGCGTATATCCTTTACGCCAAGTTTGGGAGGCTGCAAACACAGCTTGGAAGGAAATCTTGTTTACACCGGTAAGAAAAAGATCGATCATTTATGGTATAATACACCATACTCTTATGTTTTTATCGACACCACTTTATTGAAACTAACTTATAGGCCACACAAAGCTATATGTTAGTTTTCGTTTACATTAATTTCGGTCATATTTAATCTGGGTAATCAAACGAAAAGAATGAAACTAACAATAACATATTAAAAGTATACTAAAAAAAACTAGTCGCTAAATTTCATTTTTATCCTTCTAAATTACTTCTGATAATATAGTCGCAGTTAAAACAAAGGTATAATTGGTATTTCATATCAAACTTATCATTCATGCTGCTTTGATAAGTTAGATGTTGGTTCCTTATTTATGCATTATCAGTGGCGGACTCAGGATTTTCCAAGGCGGGGGGCAAAAAAAAAATTTCTTGATAAAATTCGTGATTCACTTTAATAAAAAGGTCATATATAAATTTTTTTTTTTGCACTAAAAACTACGGTTTTTACATTTTTGGCTTCAAGGTGGGGGGCAATTTGATTTTTTGGAGGGGTGCACTTTAATAAAAAGGTCAAAAAAAAATTTTTTTTACACTAAAATCTGAACTTTTTCGGCGAGTCGTGGAGGGCACCGCCCCCCCAAAGTTTATACTTGGGTCCGCCCCTGTGCATTATAGTTTTTTGGGCATAAATTAGGCCATAATTGATGTAAACGAAAACAAACACATAATTTGACGGCCTATAAGTTTATTTCAGTAAATTGATGGCGTATGTGCAAGATATTGAAAACTTGGGTGGCATCCACATACATTTATTAATGTTGGTCCATGATGACTAATATATTACATTTAAGCTAGAATTGCCTATTTGTATATTGTATTATCCATGTTTCTGATGTTATGTTAATGTTACATAAGGGTATTCTAGATATTTGACCTTAGTCAAACATGTTTACGAAACTATCGAGAGTGTCAGAGTGTAATAACCGTGATTAACAATGGTTGTTAATTTAGGGCAAAAAATTTCTGGTTGTGACCCACAAATCAATATTACGCGCACTGATCTGCACGGCTCTTGGACTAAGCCCGGAGAGGTAAGTTTTCATTTCTATCTGGATTCGAGTTTCTTATAACTATTATTTTATTTCTTTAGTATGACCAAACTGAATGTTTGTATCGTTCTTTAGGTTCAGAGCATTTGATGTGAATAATGGTGGAATCTCAGTGTTTAAGTTCAATGTTGAAGGTGAGGCCATGCTTCAATCTATGAACATGACAGCTCATATGTACACCGATCACACTTATCTTTATTGAGCATGGAAATTTCTATATCCATGCATGGCTAGGGATTGAGCAATCAACAAGTTGTGCTTGAGGCAATGATGGTGGCACATTTATCATATAAATGAGATGCGAGTCGATCTAAGCCAAACCTTTTTGTATCAAATTGCCATGAGCAAAACTACAAGATATTTTAAAGAGTAAATTACACTCTTCCTCCCTGTGGTTCGGGCAAAATCCCTATCACAGTCTCTCGACTTCTTTTGTTGCATGGGTAATCTTTTTTATAATAAAGTTTTGTAACACGGTTCATCTCTATTCATAAAGGCAGTTATCACACCATCCCACCTTCTGCTTGTTCTCACTCTTTAACCATTACCATTGATCACCACTTTTATCTATTAAATTCTGATCTAGATCAAACACCACCAACATTTAGCCTATTAATTTAAACACCATAAACTCCATTCCGAGAATAAAGAAAACCCAAATTTTCTTATAAAAACAATGGAACTTTATTCAGATAAACAACAAAACCAAATTACAAACTTTATACATACATTAATTTGGAAGCTGCAAAAATTTGAATGAAATTCTAAATCTTCAATCTTTTTCTTGCTGGGTATTTTGTTACCCTATCAAATTACGTCACACCCAATACTTGGTCGCCTTTCTCTCCGCTACCACAATAGATCTAAAAATTGATTATTGGAGTTTTGTTTGAAGGGTCTACCACTCAAATCACCATCAGTGTAACCCACAACCATCGAACCCATCACCAACGAACCCACCACCACCACCGAACCCATTGTTGGGTTTAAAACGGGATATGATGAACCGTGTTACAAAACATCATTTTTAGGATTAGCCATGATTTTTTTTTGAGGGACTGTTGTAGGGATTTCGGCCAAACCACGTAGACGAACGGTGTAAATTACTCTATTTTAAATGTATATGTCGAATTCTTATTACATCACTAGCACGGTAAACATTTAGGATGATATACAAGTTGTTGTAGCATTATTTCTTTATGTAACACCATTTTCATTTCCCAGATTACGGGCAATTTCTTTTGTTTCTCCCCCTACCTGTTTCTACTTTCATTTAGACTAAAAAACGAGTTGCTCATTGCTTAAAGAGCTGAAATCTAAGGTTAAATAACATAAAAGCAGTTCATATACAATTTAGATACAATGTGATTTGCGAAAAATACATTAGCATGTATAGAAGGACGACTTGAGCAATAAAAAACCACACTTTTGTTATTAATTGATGAATATATTACAATGCAAACACATATCTTTCATGATTCAAATAAAATACACAAGAACCCAATATATTACAGCATTTCTCTCAATTTGAGATTATTCAACTTCTATAAAGAACCACATTATGGTAGCTCATATATACAGTAACTACTGATATATCACAATACTTTACATGACATGCACTTGATGTGCGGAAAGTTGTATATTTCTTTAGATTTGACACTCTCGGGCCGAGACATGGATAAATTATTTGATGAGTTACCACCCTTCATTTTTACTATACTCGCCACAATCATAACCCTTTGAGGTAAATGCTTCCACGAGCTTTGGGACAAGCTTTGAGAGCATGAGCTTGAAACCTGTAGAATTGCCCTTCTGACCTTCAGGTTCAATATATTGGCTCTCAAAAGCACAACCTATTGGAATTCCTTCAAGATATGCCTTACAAGCCATCAAAATATGCATGCAATTTTTTCTGAAGTGCTCCTCCACAAGTGCCTCAAATTGCTGAATTGTTTCACCAACAACGAGTGTTAGTTGTGCACTTAGGTAGCAATTCTGACTCATTTACTTATAATATGATCAATTCCAGATATGTTTTTTTTACAGGTCAAATATGTAAAACAATCTACAAAGAAAACCGGTAAAAAGTTTAATACTATTGAATGCAAGAACATATCTCTTAGAAATCATATTCAAGACACAAAGTATTTATAAACTACTAATAAGAAATGAAGAGAAAAGTGTTTTAGGGTTTATGGTAAAATCAATCCTGGACCGGGGCAAATATCATGCATTTTGATTCTAACCAGTAGCTGGCCCATTACTCGACCCACACTTAAGTATATAAAATGAAATATTGCTTGTACCTTGGGTGGGTTTCGAAGTATGAAAAGCATTGATTTGCAGCTCATGAGAAATGCATTTTCATTATAGCTACACGAATTCTTTTCACCTTCGGCACTTCCAACTTGCTGATCGTATCCGGCTTCATTGAAATACGGCTTTTGGTTAAGCACCAAAGCCTGAAGAGAGAGTAAAACTTGAAGAACTGTGGAACTGTTGGGGTTCCATGTCTCAGTTCCACTGCCGGTC
This sequence comes from Artemisia annua, assembly GCA_014162995.1. Classification (NCBI taxonomy): domain Eukaryota; kingdom Viridiplantae; phylum Streptophyta; class Magnoliopsida; order Asterales; family Asteraceae; genus Artemisia; species Artemisia annua. Next base: position 68,004 of record LBNU01008658.1, on the reverse strand, counting down.
CATGTGTTGAGAAGGCTAAGACACACCCTTCCCGACTCGTATAAATTTGGGTTGACTCGAAGCCCACCAGAGTTGTAATGCACCATCTGTACAGATTCAGTCTTTTTAAAATGAGCATGTACTACAATAACAAAAACATGATTCGGATATGTATTACCGCTAATTTTTTTTTCCATCTTTATACTACAAAGGGTCATTACTTTTGGTCGTCCATTTTTCCTTGATAATACTAGTGGTCTTTTTAATATTAGTAGTAAAAGAAAGAAAAAGTACCGGGGGCTCATGAGGATAATCTGGTGGCAGAAAAATGTCAAAGAAAAAGAGGCAGTCGTGATAAGGAGTCCCGGGTGCCCCGACAATTCCAGCTTGGATGAGATCCATCCTTTCTTCAAAGACACGAACATATATTGTTTCTGTCAAAATAAACACAAAGATTCAATATTTGATTGATAGAAGTCCTAGTACTTGGTCTTCCCCTCAAATGATACATTAGGATCATTTCGCAATTTAGTTCCGTTTACTTAAAAATAGGCCAAGGTTCGTTTGATCTCCAACTGCTCAAATGGTATGTTTGATCTTTAAAAAGTCGATTGGGTAAATCAAAAACTTTACCAAAAGGAATACGGGTAAAATTATGTCAAATATATCTTTAATCCAAAAATTCTCTGTAAAGAAATTTTTGCAATCACCTTGGTAAAAAGCTATTGTAAAATATTTAATTTGGACAAAGTGTGTATGACGTCAAACCAACCCCGACCACAACTTATGTGACCCATGCGTTTTGCCAACTATACAATCTCCCCTCATTACGGGAAAAAGTTAACAAAAACAGACAATTTCTGACCTGGAAGATCGTTTGCCAAAATGTTCCATTCTTGCTGAACTTTCTTTAGCCAACATTTTTTCACCTATCAGAAACCGAAAAAATATTAAAAGGTGGGTCAAATTACTGAATACGCAACAAGGTGGGTTTGATTATGTAGTCGAAGTCTACCTGACTTGAGATCGAGCCCTTCCCAGGACTATCAACAAAGTGGTGGCTCGAGCAGTCGTTGACCATGTCAAATTGCTTAATTGCATTCACATTGTTTCCAGTTGGTAAAAATGAATCATCCGTAAACTCTTCAGCTTCTTTCAGCTTCATCTCGGAGGATGTTTCTACGAGCTCCTGATTATCTTTCTCATTGTCAAAACTAGTTACTGATTCATTGTCGGGGATGTGGTGTGAAGTGGCAGACAATGACGTGTAAAGTGGAAATCCAAAAAGATTCGTAGCCACATTGGATAAAAACCCTATAGCAGCTCGTGGGACGTCAAAAGTAGTCAAATCATACAAAGTCTTTAAGCAATCTTTCTCTTCATCATCCGAATCCGACAAATCCTAAACAAATAGAGTAAAAACTCAAACCTTAATGAACAGCGCTATAATATGTTACTAAAAACAATAGCGAGGTTGTCTTTTACCTTATCTCTTGCGTCCGGTGAATGGCTATCATCATGCCTAGATTTCTCATGATTTAGGTCGATGGTGTCATTGTTAAGCAATGGTGTGGCTGATATGCTTTCAGACTTTTCCACTCGAAAAATCTCATGAGGTGCAACCTGTAGGAGCGTTAAATTATGAGATAAAATGTTTGTATAAGAAATTGTTGTGGATAACCAAGGAAAAGATCGAAAATACACAGAATCACAAAGATGTATGTATTCAACTAATAGAAGTTTGTACCTTAGACGTAAAACCAGCTGCCCATTTGACCTCAACGTTGCCATTTATAAAGCCAATAACAATCCCGATATTATTCAAGTAAAAATCAGTACTAACTTTCATAGTATCTTCCAGATTATCAAATTTCTGCCCTTTGTGTAGCCTTAACACGAGGTCACCCTGACTATACGAATAGTCAGGGTGCTCGAGTAGTTCATACGCACTTACAGTTTCTTCGGTTCCACATTCCCACTTTACCTTCACCGTCTTTTCATTTGCATCCACAGCCTTCACGACACCCCACTTTTTCTCTTGTTGATCATCAGACGTTCCTTTCTCGAGAACAAACTGCTGAGGCCAAAAGTCATGAGCATTAACCGTGTTAACTGGATCAAGAGAACTAGAATCTAACCCACACGATTCACTTCCGTCTTGCCACAAAACATCAACCTTACATTTCATTTTCGCAACCACAAAAATTTCTTGAAAACCCATGTGCTCGATCTTTGGTAACACACACCAATCACCAATCTGCCAATTTGAATGCTGAAAACACGAAAAGGGTGTCAACCCTTTCGAGTTTTGTAAAGATGGTGGGACTGGTACGCTTTCTGAACCAAATAATGCACAACCAAGCCATGTCACATGGACCAACCCTGCATCAACAGTGCATACAGTCCCTTCATCTTGTTTTTCATTCTGGGACCCACAGAACCAATGTCTTGACTTTGACCGGGCCGAGTTCACAGCTTTGACTCGCTGACCTGGATAATAAGGGTAATCATCCACTATGTCTGGAGATATCGGTACGAGTTGGTCCATCTCCATTCCCGTCATTGTATATTCACACTTGATGCCATCATCAAACAAGACAGTAATGGAGTCCGTTATGTGGTCCGCTTTACCAACCCAGGGACCCAATACCACAAACTCACCGGTTGAGATGGAACGGATTCTTTTTAGGTTGTTGGAGTTGATATTTTTTAGCTTCTTTTCGTTAAGAGTTTCCAAATCCACAACCATCTCAATGTTCATTACTTTTCCCATCTGTGAGATTTGATCTTCAACCGAGAAAACAATGTCACCATGGACATATCTTCTTTCAAATAGTAAGAAATCATCGATTTTCCCAATTGTTTCTTGAAGATTTGAAAGAATGCAACTTGCTTGTCCACCATACATGAACTCATCATCTTCTTGATCATCAGAGCTACTGCTTTCGCTGTAGCTATCAAAGTCGCTTAGAAACACGTCCATCTTCGATCCTTAAAAAAGGTACCTTGTGATATGGAAGTATTACTGATATCACTATCGAGAACCGATAGAGAAAGTGATAGTAGTATCTCCAAAGAAACCGGAGATACTTTGCCAAAGGAGATTTGCCCGGGATTTACCGGAAATGGGGTCTGCAGGAGACAGACACCCGATATGCCAAAGGAGATTTGCCCCAAAAAATTGGATCAAACTTATTGCCACCAGAACAACTTTCTGGTATTGCCAAGTAGGAGATTTTGCCCGAAACAGGATAAAATAAATGACACCGGACGGAACTAAGAGTTCGCTCGGAACCAAATATATATTGCCAAAGAAGATTTGCCCTTGATCGATAAAAACTGTTAATTTTGATCAAGTTTGCATACGAGTAGCTAAACCTAGAAACTGAATCAACTGAAAGAGATGCAGCTAAAGACTAAAAAGAAGGAAATGAAGGCTATATAATCTAAAGAAACGTTAATGAGAAAACTGGAGCTAGAACTAAAATTTGGCTATTTCAAAATACGGACTACTCCTGAATGGAGAGAAGATCGTTAAACACGGGTTCAAAGTAACCATTATTCTTTTGCTTCTGGACCTGTTAAAAGACAAGATGGATATCAGCGAAAATGAGTAGGATTTCATATAAGCTTTTCTTATTGAAAGTAGCATAGAAGTTTGCATATGACTTCTTTAAAAAGCAAATAGTAACAAAAGTGAAGCAAGCGGTACTTCTTGTTCTTGAAACCATGGCTAAGGTTAGTCCTATATAACTAGTAGGACGATTCGAGCAATGAAAACCTTTCTTTGTAAAACGAGCTATCAAAACAAGTTATGAAGGCAGTTTCTTAGTAAAACAAGCCATATTGATGGAACTTTGAAAACAGTTACTTAAACATGAATTCATGTGTTTCCTCATATCATGTTTAGGGCCTAATTCTGATTATGAGTCACTTATAGGTTTCGAGTATCTGTTCGTATATTTAACAATATTAAAGATCATATTGTACCAAAACAACACAAAAAGATTCATACACACTATTTCTTTTTCTACACACAACTTTTAGTTTCTAATGAACACTTTTTTTAAAGTTGTTTAGGATAATAGGATTGCTTCTTAAAATTGCTTGTCTTTTGAAATGATCACATTAATTATCCAAAACTTTTGACTTGTAAATATACAAAACAATTTTAACAAGTAATCCCAATAATATAAACACTCTAAAAACTGATTTTAGTTGTATTAAAGCATATTTAAACAACTTACTAATTTTAGAAATAATATATACAACAAACATGAAAAAAAAAAAAAAAAAAAAAAAAAAAAAAAAAAAAAAAAAAAAAAAAAAAAAAAAAAAAAAAAAANAACAACCAATATACTTACCATTTGCAGCCAAGAAACAAGAATTACACTGTTTCTTCCTCCATTCATGTGATGTCAATTATACAAAGACAAATACACGTGAAATCTAAGATATCCAAGTTGCACTTTGGTTTTTGTGGGGAGTTTAGAGAGGCAAATTAAGATCCTCTCCAAATCCCCTCATTTATGGCATGATCAAGCATATCAAAAACTTATAAAACAAGGTTGACTCTATAGATTAGAATGTGAAAATATATAAACTTAGAAATTTGTGTATGTGCGTGTGTTTTTTTTCAAGAAAATGATGGAACTCAACTGGGATATTAAGTGGGTTGGCGTGGGTTGGGGTGGTGGGAAATAATTATAATTTATGAACATGACCAAATATCCGTTTAAGAGAAGGAATATACCCTCCCATATCCTAAGTGTATCTTTCACTTTCACTCCCACTTCCACTTTTTAATGTAAGAGTTTTCACCTTGTTTCTATTAGAGCATGCACATTCGTAACGTGAATGTGGCGTTAAAGCAAGTTTAACGCGCGTTAACTCCGAGTTAACCGTTGCTATGTCTTGCGTGAAGTCGGCGTTAACGCCTCGAGTGAAACCATTAACGCCGAGTTAAGGCGTGTAACGTTTAAAAAAAAAATTAAAAAAAAAAATCACTTTACCCCCTCCAACGGCTTGAAATATAGCCGTTATTTAAAAAAAATCATTTTCAGCCCCTAGACTTTATATAATGGTTATATTGCCTATTTTCTAAAAAAAATAAAAAATAAATAAAAATAAAAATCATTTACCCACCACTATAAATATCAACTAAACACATACTTTTTTTTTTCCACACATCCACTACTAATTCTCAAGTCTTTATACTTCCNTCACAATGGATCCAAATCAAAGTGCCGAAGTATCTCGGACCTGGTCAGACATAGATGACGAAGCTGATATCGAGTTTATGATTGCCGCGTACGAGTATCAGCAACACTTAGAACAAGAAGAAGCCTATCCTCAGGTGCCTCGTACCCACATATTTCGTGAACGTGAGGTTGCTGAAGAACGTTTGCTCAACGACTATTTTGTTCAAGGTTGTAAGTATATGCCCCGTAATTTCTGTAGAAGGTTTCGTATGAGCCGGAAACTATTTCTACAAATAGTCAAAGGTATTGAATCTTATGAATCCGATCCTCTTCCAGATCATTTTAAATACTTTAGTATAGGACCCGATTGTAGTCGAATGAGTATTAGTGCTCTTATGAAGTGTACAGCTACCATATGCCAATTGGCATACGGCAGCTCACCCGATGCGTTTGATGAGTATTTGCAAATGGGTGCGAGTACTTCACGTGCATGTCTTGATAATTTTAACATGTGTGTTATGGATTTGTTTATGCCTGAGTTTTTAAGACATTAGCTTTTCAATACACCACCTTATCACTTTCTTTAAAAACATAGTGTTCATTACCTAATAAAACACATATAAATACATCACTTTATATAAACATACCATCAGGGATGGACCCATGATTTTTGAGAAGGTGTTGCACAATTTTTTTTATGACCACGAGTACTAAAGTTGCCAGATAAAGAATTTATTAGGTAAAATTGGGTGTTGCACGAGACCAGAAAAAACACATTTTATAAAAAAAAAAAAAAATTACACTTCGTGACCTAAAATTGAGTGTGGCCCGTGCCACACCCGGCTCCCATATGGATCCGTCCCTGCATACCATACAATATACCGCAAACACACTTACAAACAAGGATAAGAATAGTAAAAATACCTTTTTTTTCCTTTCTATCCATTAGGTGGTCTACACCACCTAACAAAAAAAAACAAAAAAAAAACCCACATCTTGGCGCACCATTGGGGAGCTCTGTCATTATCTTGGCGTGTGAAGAGGATCCTTCATGTGTGGTCTTGGCACCCCATTACGCCTCGGCTTAGAATAAATAAAAAGTAGAATGATAAAGTTATAAGGCTAGTGGTAATAACAACCAACATCATCACCGCCGTTAGCGCCACGCTAGCTTTTTTCTTTCCACAACCAACATCACCATAAACATGGTGTAATACGACAACCAACATCACCACTAATTTTTAATTTTTTTAAACACTAGAATTAAAATTTCATTAATAATTTAAAAATATTACATTAAAAATTTAAATACAATAAAAAACATTATAATAAAAATTTAAAAATTAAACTAATAGTCTACTCAAACTTGGCCTAGATTTGTTGCTTCATCTCTATCACCGTTTCCTGTTGTCCTATGATAGAACAAGGTTGTTTTGTTTTGTGTGTGTGTGAAAGTTAAACATCTGATGTTGTAGCTCAATTTCTTCTTGCTTTTGTGCGCATTTCTTTTCTTGCAATTACATTTGTTGCTGTGTCATCTCCAAAAAAGACGTCCGATCTTCCTTCTTTTTGGAAAAGATACCTGAGTGGATGTTTTTTCTTATATCGACTAAAAATCAACAAATGGTGCGGGAGTGTTGGTCCGATATATTTGTGTAAAACCATGAGTTGTATGAACAAAAGTTTGAGCAAATGTAAATAACCGATGTTCATTAGAAATAAGGGCATGTTTACACAATCTTGACATGAGTCAACTATTAATACCCAGTTGTACATTACGAGTGTATTAGTCTCACTTAGTTGTTAAGGTGAAGGCTTTACGAGGGATATTTGCGGAATACTGTCCCTGGTAATGCAAATTTTACTTTTCAAGTTATGAAGAGGAAGATTCCACTTAGAAGAGGATAAAGATTCTAGTGGTGGAATCGATTACTTATCACTACTACTAACCTCTCTTTATATACTAGGGACATACACTGTTAGTAGTTACAAGAGAATAATGATATCTAAACTAGAAGCAAACTAGAAGTAAGGTACACGTGCACTTGTGTGGCTAGAGTTGCTTTACTATGCTGACAACTTTTGTACATGCAAGTTACTTTCCCTGCTCTCGATGAGTCCTTATCTTCCCAAGGGTTTTCCTGCTTTGCCTTATCTCAAATTACTCTAGCCTAAGCGTGTCTAAGAACTTTAGCCAGATCCTTTGGCATACTTTTTGCAGGTATCTTTAAGTATATCTGATCAGTGTAACTGGTTCTTCTGGATGGCTTAAGATGATAAATCTTCAGAGCCCTAGAGACATTTGTCAGTCCTCTAAAACTCTGGTTGTTTGTATCTTCTTGTACTTTACTTGCTGACTCCGCATCAGGTTACAAAGTATTCATTCAGGTCTTCGAATTTCATGAAGCTAGATTGTATTCACCAAGAAGTATACAATATATCTGAGTTGTTATCATCTGATATGTGAACACTCATCGAGTCCCTTAATAAGAACCGTTGTTCTTTATATCAGTAGTTGAGTAAGTGGCTTGACTCTGACTTCTCGGAGGTTGCTCACAAGGTGTATACCTTTGTGAGTCTTTTGATAGCTAATTGTGATCAGTTGGGCTGATCTTTAGTCAAGGGGTTAACTTGGACATGGTTTACATTTTGACTTTTTCAGAGAGCGAATTAGTTCTCTGATTTAATCAGCTATTTAACTTAGGTTGTTTTAATGCTTCAAAAACTTGTAAGGGATAATTTGGTCAAAATTTGACTCAACAGGGAGCAACAGCTGAAGATTTTGATGGAACGGACGAGGATGATGCGTTCTTCTTAGCTCTGTCCCTACCCATTAGTCGAACTTCCCGAACCTCTTCCTCCTCTGAATCATCCGCATCATTGTTGAGATTAAAACCACAATGTGTAAGTCCGATGTGTTGAATAAGGTGGTATTCGATGTCTTTGATTATTTCTTTACATCGGCTTTGGTTCTGTAAAATTTTGGATTTTCATCTCTTGCCAATTTTTATGTACTCTCAAAAGTTTCCATGGCTCAACAAGTGTGAAGTTTTGAGCATATCATACGATATTTAGATATATCTTTATCGAACAACCCTTTGTCATTTAACCCACTCTGGTTCTTCTAACAACATTATCGTAAATTGAGCAAAATTGACCAACTTTAGGACGAATATACGATTTCCATTTGCAGTTGAGGGCATCGTAACCTCTTCTCGATTCCCCTGTTTCTCTCTCAATGAGCGTTTCAATTGGCACTTTTTCGAATGTGTTGATCCAAGCTTTACACAAGGCTAACTTTTCCGTTTGGGTCCATGGAACCCTATTTTCATCTTTTGTAGTCGTCTTACCTTTTTTTTGGCTTCTTTTTTACGACCACCACCTCTTCGATGGGAGAGTTTTCTGGCACGGGTTCAGATGGACTACCAAAAAATAGACCTAAATCTTCTCTACGTCATCATCATTAAAAGGGTGAACCAGAGAATAATGTGGAAACTTTCAGATTGGTATGTTGTTGGTGACGATGATCGCGGAACAAAGGTGGTGATGACGAATTATACATTTGTGGATGATACAAAATTTTTTTTATGGTTGCTAGTACATTTGTTGGTTAAATTGAGGTACGAACGGATTGTTTGGGTAAATAGGTTGTTGTAAAATTTTAAACGGAGTTATAAAATTTTAAAGTCATTCGATAAATAATGGAAATAAGGAACACGTGGTCGCGCGTTGCGACAGGGTTTAAATCATTACACTTCGTCTTTGACACAACTTACACATGAAACAAATATAAGACATAAATTAATAAACAAATAAAAACTAATTAAGTAGTTCTGAAACAAAAAAGAAAGTAATTTAAATATTAAAAAAAACCATTTTTAAATAAATTTACTATTTATCAATTATTTTTGAATAATACATTGCTAAACGTATATAGGGTAATAATGTGAAAACTTTTTATTAACTAATGTCGTGATAAAATAGGGCAATTTTATTGGCACTTTAATAGTGTGGTTGAGTATTTTTGTAAAGCAAACAAAATTACTTAAATATTGTAAACTCATCTGATGTTTTTGTAGTTGAGTGTAAAATAGTGATATATTTTATTGGCAAGTAATTATTATTTTTTTTTTAATTTCAAAACATTAAAAAACATGATAATCTTAAAATCTATGTAATTTAGGTTAAAACTATTAGTTTTTCAAGTTTTTAATAACCTTATAAATTTAATAGGTATTTTTTTAATAGCCTTGTAAATTTAATGAGTCAAAATATCAAAGTTGATAGATGTGATTTCTTTTATGGTTTTTTTCTTAACCGTTTATTAAAATTTGACGTCACAAAATAAGACGTGAGAAGAAAGAAATCATCCACCGCTTCAATCACAAATTTTTAACATGCAATGAACACGGCATTCATGGTACGAATCACAAACCCAATATGTTTTTATATCATTATGTAGAAACTAGAAGGGGGAGGGTTGAATAGTTTCACATTTTAGAAATTACATTTTAAAACTTTTTAATTTCTTTATGGTCCTTTTTGAAAAACCTTTGATTCGAAGTTACGTGGTATCTATCTAATGTATATGAACACAATAATAATATGTAACCTAAATAAAGTAAATGACAAGAAGTAAAGGAAGAAGTATAGTGGTTCAGCACGAAGCTCACTTTTCGCCCTACTCCACTCCTCGAGTACCACACTCGAGAGTTCACAATCACTATGTCAACACACTCATTTTTGGCGGAGCAAATAGTACACCAAAGCTTACACCGGTTTAATGACACTAAGCGGAATGTCGAGTCCTAATCCTAGCTAGAACCAATCTACACAAAGGCCCACGTGGCCACACGGACGATCACCCCGTCCACTTGAATCTTCACCCGATTCAAGTCTTCACGAACCTTCACCCAGTCCTAATCTTCACAAGACGATTACCCTGTCCTTATCTTCACACGAATGATCACCCCGTCCTAATCTACAAACTGACACCCCGTCCTAATCCACAAACTATTACACATACTACACAATATGTCCTAACACAACTAATCACGACTCACACACAAGTCAGATACACAAATATATACAAGTAGAGTTTGGATTTAGAAAAAGAGAATCGTAACACTAGTTACAAGTGTGTGATGACTAGACTCTAACACTTCATTTCTTGATGATTACGAGTGTTCTTCTCTTGCACTTGAGATAGAGGATGACGAGATCACTTATAAACACCCATATCGACACGTTCTACTCTTAGTGTTCGACACTCTACTTACCAACTAGCTACATTGATCGAGTACACTGCTCGTTAGTGTGTGTTATACGATAAGTCGGCTAAATATAAATTTAAAACTTGATAAGATATAATCTATTCTACAACGATATACGCACGCACCAAGTTTTTAGCACTGCTGCGGGGAGTTAATTATTTAACACTTAAATATTTGTTAATGTGGACGTATAGTCTGGCCCGCGCCCAGACAATGGGCCAGGCCCGGCAGACAGCGGCCCACTCTACTCCTAAACCCTAATCCGTGCTTATAAATACATGGCTGGAATCCCCTTATTCCGGATCTCATAACAGGTTACCCTAAACCTAACTCATATATGCTACATCGCATCTATACTAACTTGACCGTCGGAGGTGGATCCCGGGGCTACGGCCTCGGGTCCACTCCTAACGGGTTCTCTTTGTTGACAGGTCTACCTAGGGCTCGAGAAGACGACTAAAGGCCCAGGGAGAGTCGTTGAATCCAGCCCGCGCCAGATTATGCATCAACAAGTGGCGCCATCCGTGGGACAACTACGACAAGTTTCGTGTTCTCACATCACCGGAAAGCAACCATTGAGTTCAAAATCCGGTAACTTTAAAACACAACCGATGCGGTATTCATTCTTTATTTGTTCATACATGATTAATTGTACACGACACAAAAATATTAAACGTAAATCGTTTGTTAATATTCTTGGAACACGATTAATACCCAAAGGCATTAAACTGTTTTCCCCTTTTCCTTGGTCAAATATTACGGCTAACAAACTATACAAATCCATATATATTTTGTTTTCTTCGTACAAGGAATTATCACAAGAATAATAACGTCTTTTATTATCTACGACCCAAAATCATTGGGATTTGATTTAGATATATACGAAAAAGATATCCCAATATTCTTGTGCATATCTTTTAAATATTAAAAAGATTTTACATAAATCTTCTAATTTGGTAAACACGATTTTACCTATAGCCATGCGCCATGTCCGCACGATCGGACCTACTTTATATTTTAGACGCGAACAACGCAGTCACGATAAATCTACCCGCTTTAGGCCATGCATACGAAATCTTCGCAGATTGGCGCCCTGAGCGCACTGTTACATACAGGCACCACGATGCTAAGTCGATCGCCATGAGCGCACGCAGACAAAAGCCGTGGTCAACTGCGATCATCCTCAAACGTTAGAGTCTATGCGGTCACGATACATCTATCTGCGTCTGTGCGTGCGAAAAAAACTATTAGTCGCGGTTACGGTACATCCATCCGCGCCATTGTTTTTATTATAATAAAAAATAAAAAGATCAATTAATCGACATGAGCGCACTATAGATTAGCTATGTGCTACTTTTTTATTTATATAGTTTGTAAAACCTCACGATAGGTGTAATTCGCACAGCGAAAATTTCTTTTATATGCTATGTGCTATACTATGCTTCACGCTATTTATATTTTACTTCATTAAGTTTTATATGTTGCGACTCGCGGCATATACTTCTAATATTTGCATTAAGTGTTTTCAGGATTTGCATAACTAAGTTTAATGCTCCTACACGAGTAGCACCATCAAACTTGGGGGGCTACCAGGGTATATAATACCACTGTTTGCGCACATCGTACGCAGGCGTATTTGAAAGCAGATCGTACGTAAGAGGTATTGCAAGCCCAGTACAAAGACGAATTTAAATATTCGCACCATCTTGCCGCAGGGGAGACGTCCTCTGTCGGTTATAAAGACGAATGTTATGTTCGCACCTTGTCGCGCACAGCGCGCACTTCTGCCACAGAAGCACGTCTTCTGTCGCACCATGCTACATCGCTACTGGTACAAAAGGTACGCCCTTACCCAGGATGCAGCATACGAGATCCACCTTCACCATTGGGAGATAATGACAATCGCAATTCCAGTGCGCACTGTCGCATTTGGGCTGCGCAGTATGGTCCGTCCCATGTGCGCACAAGATGCGCACACATGGGTCATGCCGTCTTGGTTGATTGGGCCTACGCGGACGTGATCAGAACGTAAGTCTAGCATAACATAGCCACGCACTATGTCACACTAGACTTGGGGGGCTTGTGGACGTATAGTCTGGCCCGCGCCCAGACAATGGGCCAGGCCCGGCAGACAGCGGCCCACTCTACGCCTAAACCCTAATACATGCTTATAAATACATGGCTGGAATCCCCTTATTCAGGATCTCATAACAGGTTACCCTAAACCTAACTCATATATGCTACATCGCATCTATACTAACTTGACCGTCGGAGGTGGATCCCGGGGCTACGGCCTCGGGTCCACTCCTAACGGGTTCTCTTTGTTGACAGGTCTACCTAGGGCTCGAGAAGACGACTAACGGCCCAGGGAGAGTCGTTGAATCCAACCCGCGCCAGATTATGCATCAACAGTTAACATTTTAATTTAGAATTAACTTGCTTAGTTTTTAGTTTTCAGTTTTTATTTGCTAACTTTGTTGTGTATTTGTTTTATTTGCATTCATTGTACTTTTCTGCATATTTTCAGTTTTTATGTTTGTTAGTTTTCTGTAATTTTTGTTTAATTTTCGTTTTTACAGTTTTTCTGCATTGTTACTGTCTGCTGTAATTTGCTGAACTAAACGATACGGCGTATCTATTTATATAGATACGGCGTATTGTGTTTTTATTTTACATACATCGTATCTTATTTAATAATTCGCGTATGACGTATCTATCCCTAGATAAGGTGTATTCTGTTTTTAATTGAAAATTTTCAAAACCTTAAACGCCATACGGCGCATGAGTTTTTCTCATATGGCGTATTTATTAATTATTAAAAACAGTTTCGAATTATTTAAAGAACGAGAAACGGCGTATCGATTTTTGTCGATACGGCGCATTAATAGTGAGGAATATTTGTGTCTGTGATAAGGCGAAAAGTGTACCGCTTTTCGGGGGTCATTTAAGCCCGAAATCGTATTTATTTGATCAAATATCGCCCTAAATCGTTCCTTTTGGCATTTTAGGTACTTTGGAGATAAATTCTGGAAAAGGAAGCATTTTGGACGTTTTCGGAGCATAAAAGTGAAGAATTCGACAAAGTGTCAAAATTTTGGAAATGGAAGCATTTTGGACGTTTTCTGGACGTACTCAAGACGGCGTCAAGACCATGCTTGACGGCGTCAAGTATTGATAAGCCAGAACGGATTAAAGAGGGACGACGTCAAGAAGGCTATCAAGAAACCCTAACCACGGCGAGGTGACGGCGTCAAGTCCATAACGTGACGCCGTCAGATCTGTTTTTCTATATATATTCGCATAATTTTTAGTCATTAGTGTGGAACTTGTGTGGAACTTTTTAGAGAGAAACCCTAGACGATTTTTGCAGCTTTTTTAAGGGTTTTATACCCTTGGATCTCTCATGTTACATTGAAGATAAGTAATCAATTAATCATTCAATATGTCTATGTGTTGTTTGATTCTAGCTTGTTCTTGTCTTTTGTTTAACATGCTAGGCTAGATTTTCTTTGTGTTTGCTTAGATCTAATGAAACCTGTGTGTTATTAATTGTATTAGATGGGTGATTATCGATGTTAGGCTTAAGAAAACTGGCAGACTTCCGGCTGGTAACATGCTTGAACGTCTTAAGAAACATGAACCAAGGTGTACTAAGGTTATTTTGATTGTATTTAATGCATGAGTGAATTCTAGTGATCCCATGTTAGGAGCTTCTTAGCCGGCTCGACATAGGAGTGAAGTAGGATCTCATAGAGTTTGGGGAAGTCCATACACACCCCTACGAATGGTATTAAGGAATACAATCCGTCATCCACGCAATTAATACACACTAATCAATCAGTAAAAGATAGTCAGGGAGTAAGGAAATCTAAGTAAACACAATTCTCTCCATATTAGTTTTCACAACCATTTACTTTCTTGTTATTTTATTTTATTTGCGTTTGTAGTTAATTGGGTTAGTTTACTAGCAACTAATTCCGCCCACTCTTCCAAAACCCGAGATTTTTACTTGCTTTCGAAAAAAATATAAAATACAAAAAGAATCTTCCCTCACCCCTAGACCTATTAGAGTAGCTTTTCAATCCTAACGACACTATTCCCTGAGAGAACGATCAATCCCCCGGTACTTGCATCGGTCAGGTACACTGCCTGGTGGGGATTGCAAGCTTCTCAAGATCCCTTGAGAGGTAAAACCCTAGTGCGTGGTCGCAATCCCGCGCATCAAAGTTTTTGGCGCCGCTGCCGGGGAATAGTTATTATTTAGGTTGAATTTTTATTTTATTAGGTCTACTCACTAGGTTTCTTTCTAGTGAGATTTTTATTTTATTTTTCTAGGATTTCTTTAGTCTATCTTATTCTTTGTGCCTTCGTTCGTGATACTTATTCATGAGTAATATTGATCGTTTGATCCCTGTTATTCGTGTTTTCCGCCGTAGGAATTTTCAATTGCCCAACCAGCCCCTTATTGTCGAAAACGAAAACCCACCAAACCTATCACCCGATCATCACTTTAACAACCATTCTGATGTGGACGAATCTGACCATGACACCGACCATGAAAATGGCCCTTTTTTACTATTCGTCAGATTCCGATGAGGACCTAGGGAATGGGAAAGTAGTAGATGACCCTGAAGGAGAGGAAAAAGCTAACCCTCTAAATTATGTTTACCCTAGAACAAAGATTAAGAAAGATAGTTTGTTTAACATGCAACTCCCTTGCTAAATTGGATTTAGAAGCTTTGACGCCTACCTTAACTCATCTTTGTCAATAAACATAATTTAGCGTACTGAATACAATAAAATCATGGTAAATGAATTAGAGTATCAAGGAGACAATATTGTTGCTAGGGCTAAGACGTTGCATGTGTTTGTGGAGAGATTTACCTATCAAACGGACTTTATGGTTATGGAAGATCTAAGAGAGTTTATTGATAGTAACCTCACCCAAGTTGTGTTCGGGAAGCCCTTCAAAAGATTAACCAACTTGGATGAAAAACTAATGGAAGGGTTAATTACATTCTCAGATGGGGATGAGGATTTTGTTTATCAAATGCCCCGTGCACACCCTAGATATAAAGACTTTTCTATTAAGAAATGTAATAGGTTTCCCCCCTATGGTATATTGAGTGAGAGCGATATTAGAAAAGGACTTAAGTACCCCCATGAAAAGAATAAGAGGTACTATCGTGGATGTTTAGAGCTTAATGATGATTATAAGAAGGATGAGGCGACAATTAGGTGGCTCACACTCGGGTACGTGAGCATTAGTGACACTAGATGAGCCCGTGACTTTGAGTCTAGCTACAAGACTCGTTAATAAAGAAAAGCGCTTCTTGGGAGGCAACCCAAGCTTTGTGTGTTTATTTGTTTGTTTGTTTGATTTTATTTGCTTCCGTATGTATGTTTTATTTTTATCGTTATTGATTCATGTTTCAAAATTGTAAAAATGCTTTATTTTATTTTTAACTTCGTCTTAACTACATATAAAGGTACTTTGCAAAAGATAAGTGTAAGAGAAATCCAAATCGGTTTATAAGAACAAATGAACATGAATCATGACAATATTAAATTGACATACATATTAGTAACTGTTTGAGTCAAATGCTTGTATCGAGTCATAATGATATTTTGCAGGATTTCCAGGAAGTAAGAATTGAGTTTTTCCAGAAATTTTCTGGAAACTTAACATGAGAAATCTGTCAGATCACTTCTGACGGCGTCAAGCTCCAGGCT